>PVJN01044811.1:0-17168 GCA_004026805.1 Lasiurus borealis | reverse complement strand
CCTAGGTTTTCAGTGACTACCTTCTGCTTGACCACTGTCACCACCCACGCTCTGGCTCACCCACCTCTTTGGCCTTCTGAGTCACAGCTGCCTGCTCTGGGTAGAACTGTCTCCCAAAAGCATATATTGTAGTCCTCATCCCACTACCTCAGAATGCAACCTTATTTAGAAACTAGAGGCCCAGTATACGACATTCGGGCAGGAGCGGGAGGAAGGGAGGTGTCCTTCAGCTCAGCCTGTACCTTCTCACAGTCCAGATCCCTGAGAGGGATATCTGACTGCCAGCTTAGGCCTGCTTGGGCATCCCCCAAGGAGTCCTTAGTGCCGCTGTGGAAGCAAGAGAGGCTCCTGCCACCACCATCACGATCGCCAGTCGTGAGCCCGGCTTCTGGCTGAGTGGCAGTCCCCCTGTGGGAATGCACTAATCACCAGAGGGCAGCTCCTGCATTCAACGTCTGTCCGCTGGTGGTCAGTACGCATCATAGTGACTGGTCATTCTGCCGTTTGGTCAATTTACATATTAGCCTTTTATTATATAGGATAGTCATTACAGAGGTAATTAGAAGGGTTGAGATTATAGTGGAGTAGGGTGAGTATAAGTTTTCTCTTTACCACCCGGCTCAGCTAGTGAATTCCTGGGTACAGGAGGCTGGGGATTGAGAAAAGGAAAAAAAAAAGGGAGATAGTCACAGAGACAGTAGGGAAAGCCTGGACTGGGTGGGACAGTGACCCAGAGTTGGTGCAGCACGTTTATTATATACAGCATGATTCCAGGAAGTTTTATCAGTGTTTAAGACAAAAGAAATTATGTGAAATCATGGTTAAAGATCAAACTGTAATTCTTCATTCTTGTGGCTTCTTTGTAAATTATCACTCCCGGCTGAGCCCAGATAATTGCGTCCATTTCTTGCCCCTGGCTGAACTTAGATAATGAAATCCACCCCCTGGTGCCTGAGCTAAAGGTCAGGCTGACAACATACCTGCCTCTGGCATAGTGTGTTTCCAGGATTTGGTTTTGCTGACGCCACTGGACTCAGCCTACGATTAGCTCATGTACCTTCCCAGGCGTTCTCTACAGATTGAGTCCTTTACCCAATATAACTGGTGTGTTTATAAGGAGAGAGAGATAGTGAGGAGGATGCCACATGCAAACAGAGACACGCAGAGGGAAGGTGGCCCTGTGAGGACAGAGGCAAGGACTGGAGTTATACTGCCTCAGGCTAAGGAATGCCCGGGGCTATCAGAAGTTGGAAGAGACAGGAAGAAACCTCTGCTTGAGTTTCTAAGGGAGAAACTGCCAACACCTTGATTTTTAACATCTAGCTTCCAGAACTGTGAGAATACATTTCTGTTGTTTTAAGTCACTCAGTTTTTGTCCTTTGTTACAGCAGCTGCAGGAAACTAATACACCACCTGCCATAGGCCCAGCATTCATCCCAACGGGACCCTGATTCCCAGAGCATCTCACATCCCACACACAACTCTCCAGCTCAACACCTTGGCTCTGCCATACCTCAGCCCAGAGTGCTTTACCCTCACCTCCCTCCCAAATTCCTACCTTTCCCCTAAAACCTACTGCTGTCTGCCACACAGTCTTTCTTTGTTCCCCACAAGCATGGGCCTTGACCTTGACTTCTGCAGCCTCTTCATGTCTGGAGACATTCATCTGACATCAAAGCCCTTATGAGAGCCACGCCTTCCTGTGGTGCCTGCACCCCTTCTCCACCTGCCCATCTGCAGGACTCCTGTGGGGCTGCAGATGCCTGTTCCCTGCCCCCACTCTTGCTGGCCTTAGACTAAGGAGGTCCCAAGACCCACCCTCAGTGGTATCAGATAAAAAGCCTGGCTTACTTCCACACAACCATGGGAGTCAGAGAGAGAGAGAGACACCAGAACACCCATTTCCCAGCTGACCTCTGGGGACGGGCACAACACATCAGTGGTCCATGTTTTCTTCCTGCTCACAAATGAAACAGGAAGCCAGACTCCTAACTTTTCATTGGTGGGTATGGAGTTAACTAAGAGCATCAAATGGATCAAAGAAAAGTCCTTCAGTTGCTTAAGAGACTTCTGTTCACAATGGAGTGAACTTTGCCAGTGTGTCTGGGATGCTCAAAGGCTATTGACCACCACTTCTTCACCTCTAGTGTTACAGGATAAATGTTTGTGTCCCCCAAAATATGTCTGTTGAATCCCTAAAAAACTCATGGTTTTTAGAGGTTGGGCCTTTGGGAGGTGATCAGGTATAGAGGAGGTCATGATGGTGGGGCCCCACAATGGGATTAGTGCCCAGATAGAGGAAGAGACCAGAGTACTCTCTCTTCCACGTGAAGACACAAGAGGTCAGCATCTGCCATCCAGGAAGGAGGCCGCCAGCACCACCTGGCCACGCTGGCAACCTGACCGTGGACTTCCCAGCTTCCAACACTGTAGAGCAAGCATGTCAAACTCAAAGGCTAACACAGGCCAAATAAAACGAGGCATGTGGCCCACGGGCCACGCGTTTGACATGCTAGCTGTAGAGAATAAATGCGTATTGTTTACGCTCCCCGCTGTCATATTTGTTGTAGCAGCCCAGGCAAGTACACCTAGGCAGTGCCACAAACATATGGCGATCCAGACCCTGACCTGGTTCGCCCGTTTCTCATGAGTCTCCTGAGAGCAGTCTCTCCTTGGCCATGGTCACGCCATCACCTTGGAAACAGCTGAAGCACATTTCTACAGCAAGATGGAGCTTCGAGCTCCTTCCCAGCCTGTGGGTTTTGTGAGGTTGGGATCTAGAGTTGCAACTCCAGGCCCAAGCAGGGCGCCTTGCTGGGATGGAGCGGTTCTGGCAAAATCTGGTGGCCGGACAAGCAAAACTGGAAGAGAAAGAGGCCCGCGTCGTTTGATTGGAAAAAACACGTAAGTCCACTTTCCGCATAATCGCTTAAGCTGATGTCTCGGGGCTCAGTTCCCGCCCCGCCGTGTGATCAAGTTCAGAGCTTAACTCTCAGCAGCAATCTCACTTCCCTGAGTTCCAAGTCTTTGGAGAACCCTGACTGCACCCCTTGCAAATAAAACCCTAACCACAGCCCACGCAGCCCTCTGAGCTGACCTGCCTGTCACCTTCCCCCCCTCCCACCGCTGTCTCCGTTTGGCCCGGACTAATTAACAAGGAATAAAAGGGTCTTGCTTTTTGGAAAGCCTCTTTTGTTTTCCCCCAGATCTATCTGGGCAGGCTCGGGCCAGTTCGCCAACAGGGGTCCTAATTAAAGTCTGAAAATGCATTGTAAAGCAGAGCTGGAAAACACAGAGCCAGACATTACAGCAGCCTGCTAACGGGAAAATCAGCTCAAATTAAGACACAGCCAGACGGAAACCAAAGCAACTTGCCATTGCATAAATTACGTGCATTAGGACCAGGGGAGGTTAGCGCTGGAAACGCCACCGCGAGAGCCCCAGGCTGACATCATGCTGCAAAGTTAAGCGTGTCCCGGCCTTCATTTGTAAGGAATTTAAAATAGACGGTGACACCTTCTGTGGCCGGTCTCTAAATTGCTGTGTGACTGGAATAAACTCTGCCTTCGCTCCATTCATAATTTAAAGGCTGGGAGGGGGGAAACGGGTTTGAAAAAATAATTTTCTGTGGCCTGTGTGGGTAGAGGGACAGGATCGGGAAGGAAGAACCAGAAAAAAAAAAAGCTCACATAGGACGTAGACCAGCTCACCTCAGCCCCCATGTTTCCTTCATCCTTCAGAAGGTTCAGTGGGATTACTGAGATAGCCAGTAGGCAGGCCCTGTAGAAACTACAAGCAAATGTGGCAGCGAACATCAGTTTATGTGTTTTGTTCATTCGTTCATTCATTCATTCATACACCTATTCATACTCTTGCTCTTTTTATTTTTAATTTTTTTGCAGAGAGGGATAAAGAGTTAGAAACATCAATGAGAGAGAAACATCCATCAGCTGCCTCTTGCACACCTCCTACTGGGGATGTGCCCTTGACCGGAATCGAACCTGGGACCCTGAGTATATGCCCTTGACTGGAATCAAACCTGGGACTCTGAGTCCGAAGGCCGATGCTCTATCCACTGAGCCAAACCAATTAGGGCCATAATCTTGACCTTTTAAAAAAAAAGATTCCCCTCAGCTGAACTTGGTATGACCTTTGGCGTTTTTTTCCCCTTTCTTCTCCGCACACTCCTGGTGGATATGTGCATATTCACATTCAAGGAAGGACACACACTAGGTACATGAAAGCAAGATGCACACATAGGCCTCTCAGCACCTCCTAGACCAACACTTCTCCCCATTGCCACGACCTTGAGCCAAGCCACCCTGGAGGCACCTGCAATGTGCCCCTGCCCTCCACCAGAGGGGACCAGCCCTAGAAAGCTGCAACAATCCATCTGAAATGCAGGTCTGTGTCCTCAGTGCTCAGGGCTGCCCACTGAGTTCAGGATCCAGGTCGAACACTTGAGCTTGCACACGATGCCCTGCACCACCCACCTGCCCACTAGATCGGCCTCGCGCTCCCTGTCCCAGCCATACTCAGCAGCTAGGAGAGCAAGGGCTTCCTCTTGGCTGGGTCACTCAGGCATTCCCAGCACCGAGGACAGTATCTGGCGGGGCCTCTAGGAATGGGCACCTTTCAGTTGTGAGTCTTTGTTCATGCTTTTCCCTCTGCCTATCACACTCTGTCCTCTCCCTTCATCTCGCTGGTGCCTACTCATCTTTAAGGTCTCGGCATTCACGTCAGCACAACCTGACCATGCTAGCAACCTGACCTTGGACTTCCCAGCTTCCTAACAGATGAGCATGATTGAGTATGTCGTGGCTTCCCTGAGGAGAAATGGCCTTTCTTACCTTACCATCCCACGGCACTATCTCCACTCTGATGTAGCTTTGAAGAATTTAGCTCTTATCACCCAAAAGGTGAGAAGCCCAGCAGGGACATTCCTTTTTTTTTTTTTTTTTTAATATGTTTTATTGATTTTTCACAGAGAGGAAGGGGGAAAGATAGAGAGCCAGAAACATCGATGAGAGAGAAACATCGATCAGCTGCCTCCTGCACACCCCCCACTGGGGATGTGCCCACAACAAAGGCACATGTCCTTGACCGGAATCAAACCTGGGACCCTTCAGTCCGCAGGCCGATGCTCTATCCACTGAGCTAAACCGGTTTCGGCTGGACATTCTTTTTTTTTTTTTTTAATTGATTTCAGAGAGGAAGGGAAAGGGAGAGAGAGATAGAAACATCAGTGATGAGAATCATTGATTGGCTGCCTCCTGCACGCCCCCTATGAAGGATCTAGCCCGAAACCCACGCATGTGCCCTTGATTGGAATCGAACTGTGACCTCCAGGTTCATAGGTCGACACTTAACCACTGAGCCATGCTGGCCGGGCAGCATGGACATTCTTGACTGTGACCAAGCTGTAAATGACGTGCTAATTCCATCCTGTAGGATGAAAACTCTGGTTAGGAAGGGTGGGTTACAGGTCACAATTTCTGCCCTGACAGCACATCACCTTCTTCATTCCAAGTGCTGGTTTTCTGGTCCTTTGTTTGGCCAGAGTCGGCTGGGGTCTCCCGGCCTTGTCTCATGACCTGTCCCAGTAGAGGTTCATCGCTGAATGAACGGAGTGGGGAGGTTAGAAGCGGAACGAACGAGAGCCACCAGGTAGCTATTTTGAACTTGCAGTTGTGAAGCAAGCGGGCGCCAAGGCGTCGCTGGTTACTATTTCAGTTCCTTTTCTCTAAGATTAGCTGCCATCCAGATCACCCTGTGCCTGTACGTCCCCTTCTATGGAGCCAGACACGAGGTTCAAGCCCACAGTACCACTGCTAGAAGCTTCCCCTTGCCCCAGGCGAGAACGTGATTTCTACGTCTCCCTGACCTTCTTACCCAATGGCAACGATGGACAACTGCCTGTCCATAATGCTGAGAGCCTACAGGGCAAGATAGACTGGGACCTCCCACAGCAACCATCTCAGAGTTCACAGTGATGAAGGTCACAGGACAAGAGGATGTCTCCCTCATGAAGGTCCTCAGCCCTGACTCTGAATTACCACAGGGAGGAGGGGGCAGAGCTGGATGGGAATTCCATGGTGGAGGAAGGGCCTTCTTGCCGATGTAGGTTCTCCTTCAGAGACCTTTCCTTCAGAAGGTTCTAGCTCTCACGGCGTCCGCCAGACCTTATCACCCTCCCCTGCAGCTCTGGGCGCCAGTCTGGTTGTCCTCCTTTAGGTGACTGCGAGCCCCAGGGCAGCAGTGGCCTGAGGCGGTCCCGAGAGGTAACCGGATGGAGGAAAGGTTGCGAAAGCCAGTGCTGAGAACAGAAATCCAATCGGGTGTTTGGCTGAACTGACAGCTCTGCTCACTCCTTGCTGGGGCCCTTTTTAGAAACAGCCTGAGCCCCTGACAGCCTCCGACCTCCCGGGGCAAACACTGCCCTTGCCTGTCTAGCTCAGCCACCACCTAGAAGTCTCAGCAACAGCACCGACCTTTAGGAGAATTAAACTGTTGGCGGAGAAGAGGTGAAGCAGGAAGGGGGAGAATTCTGGTGTGGAGTTACTCTAGTGCAAGTCCATTCACCTAGGAAATGTATTTACAATGCACACACAGTCTACCCCTCACGTCTGAGCCAGCCCGGTGGACAATTAGTGAGGGGGCAGGGTCTGGGATCTGCTGGCTGGGACCACTTCTCTGTGTCACTGGGCATCTTTCTTCTCCCCTCTAAGATACCTGTGGGTCAAGACTGCTTAGGGGCCGAAACTGGTTTGGCTCAGTGGACAGAGGATCGGTCTGTGGACTGAAGGGTCCCAGGTTCAATTCCTGTCAAGGGCATGTACCTTGGTTGCGGGCACATCCTCAGTAGGGGGCGTGCAAGAGGCAGCTGATTGATGTCTCTCTTTCATCGATGTTTCTCATTCTCTATTCCTCTCTCTTCCTCTCTGTAAAAAATCAATAAAATATATTAATAAAAAAAAGATTGCTCAGGGCCTCAAACCTGAGACTGCACACCCTAAGGCCCCTGCCTGACTGCAGTCACCCAGCCAGGAGACTTATGCAGGTTACTTCTGAACCTAAGAATGTTCGAGAAATGAGTTGCTTTTCCACGTCAGGTGAACCAGCAACGGCTTCCCCGGATGTGCAGCCCACAAGAACTGAACTAGTGTTGAACCATCACGATCATGCACTGGGTTCTGCTGGGGATTTGGGGGACTTGCACGTTTCTCAGGCGCTCGGAGCGCTGGCAGAGAGGCCAGTGAAAGCCTGTGTCAGTTACCTTAAAGCCTGAGCACTTCACTCCTCGGTCCCACCTTGCCGTGCCAGTTTCCTACCCGCTTGAAACATTTAAGTTGTAGTTAATTACTCAGTCACTGACGTTGTCACTTACATTCTGACATTTTTGTTTTCTTCTGGCTATTATATCTTGTTTGTTTGTTTTTGTTAATCCTCATCTGAAGCTATTTTTCCATTGATTTTTAGGGAGAGTGAAAGAGAAGGGGAGCTAGAAACATCGATGTGAGAGCAACACATCGATTGGTTGCTTCCTGCATGAGCCCCGGATTAGGGCCTGGGCTGATGAGGAGCTTGCATTCCAAGTACATGCCCTTGACCAGAATCAAACCCAGGACCTTTGGATCCACAGTCCGATGCTCTAGCCCAGTGGTTCTCAACCTTCCTATTGCCACGACCCTTTTATACAGTTCCTCATGTTGTGGTGACCCCCAACCATAAAATTATTTTTGTTGCTACTTCATAACTATAATTATAAAAATAATTTTATGCTTGGGGGTCACCACAACATGAGGAACTGTATAAAAGGGTCTCGGCATTAGGAAGGTTGAGAACCACTGCTTCTAGCCACTGAGCCAAACCAGCTAGCATGTCTCCTTGACCTTCTTACCCAACGGCAAAATTGTTTCAGTTAGGGCTACTCTATCCTTTCTGAACTCTCACCAGCACTGCTCAGCTCAGCTGCGGACAGGGAAAATTCCAGGTAACAACCGAGGCAGAGAATGGAGTCTATGTCCACACACCAGGAAGGCCAAGGGCCACCCGTACCCACCAGACACCAGAAGAGAGGCTGGGACTGATCCCGCCCTAGAGCTTCTAGAAGGACCAACCCTGCTGGCACCTTGGCATAGGACTTCTGGGCTCTGTATCTGCGAGAGGACAGGACTGTGTTGCTTTAAGCCGTCCAGTGCGTGGTGATTTGTTGAGCCTGTCCTAGGAAGCGAATACAGCGGTACCTCGAGATACGAGTGCCCTAACATTCGAGATTTTTGAGATACGAGTCATTGAGCAAGCGATTTTTGCTTTGAAATACGAGCAACATTTGAGGTAGGAGTCATCGCACAAATCGGCCGGCTGCACACGACCCACCAGTTTACCGAGACTTGAGCGTCTCATAGTTTCCCAAGCCTCAAGGTTACGGAACGAATTAAACTCGTATCTCGAGGTACCACTGTGTGCTAATCTTTAAAAAAGACAACAGAAAAGATAGGTTCTCAAGCCACCCTGTTTGGCAGTAAGCATGCTGGTCTAGGAGCCCTGGTTCCTCACTGGCAGGAGCAGCAGGGGGAGCAGCCAGGGGTAGATTAATCCTCGGCCACACAGGAAGCCCGCCTTCCTGTCAACAGAGCCCAAAGTGAGAAGCCCAAGACCTCGGCCAGAGGGCTGTCTGCCTGGCCGTCACAAGGCTCAGATGGAGAAAGTATTTCCATTCACGGGGAAGGAACTCACAGAGCTCACCACCCTCTGCTGCCTCTGGTCCCTGCGGCCCCTTTTTCTCAGGAGGAGAGCGTGCAGGTGGGGATGGCCCCTAAGAATGTCCAGCCCCCATACCCCTCTCCTCCGCTGCCCACATATCAGCTTCCCCACTACCCTACTCACCCCCAACAGCACCAGTTCCCAAGCTTTTGCAACCCATTTTCCTTCGATGATCTGGCAAATGGTGGGGTTTAACTCCTTCCCCTGAAAGAAATCCCTGTGTGGCTTCCTATTGGCGGGACATTTCGAGGCATTATGAATGCCTAAAGCCCATTTATTGATGAGCAAAGATTGATGAACTGCCTACTATAGATTTATGAATTGCCTACTATGTGACGAGCACTGTGCTACGGGCTAAGAATATAAAGGGGAAGAATAGATAAGGCATTTCTCTTCCTGACGCCCAGAGCTAGGATCGAGGTGCATGAAATTTCCTGTGGCTGCCATAACAGATGGCCACAGACTAGGTGGCTTAAAGTGACAAATTCAGTCTCTCCCAGCTCAGGAGATGGGAAGTCTGAAATCCAGATGTCTACCAGATTGGCTCCTTCTGGAAGGTCAGAAGGAGAATCTGCTCCAAGCCTCATTCCCAGCTCCCTGTGGTGGCAGCAGCCCTTGGTGTTCTTGGCTTGTAGGAGCATCTCTGCCATCTCTGCCTCCATCTTCACCTCTCCACCTCTGTGTGTGTCTCTGTGTCCTCTCTTCTTAGAGAGACACTCGTCATTGGATTTAGGACCCGTTCTCAATCCTGTAGACTTCCTCAAAGTCCTCACATACATTTGCAAAGACCCTGTTGTCATAGAGGTTCCAAGTGGACATGAATGTGGGACAGACGCTGTTCAACCCAACGCCGGTGTTCAGGTGATTAGACGATCGCCATGGAGAGCTGCAGGGGCAATGGCAGAGCTCACCTGAGGCGTCCACGCAGGCTTTCCTGAGGACCGCGAGTAGAATTGGAACCCCAACAGCGAGTAGAAACTAATTCAGCAGAGGAAGTGGAAGCGCACCAGGGGGAACTACTGGTAATCGCATCGGGGAGGACAGCTGCAAGCCCGAGGGGCCTCGCAGACCGGTGTGGGCCCGCACAGACCGCGCTGGCCTCGGAAGCTGCTGGGCGAAGCTTGGATTTTATCCTTAGGGACTCAAGATCATGCTGAAGGACTGGAAGCAGAGGAGTGTTTCTAGAAAGGTCACTTGGCCTAGATGAGGAGGATGGACTGGAAAGGTGAGAGTACAGGCGGGACCCCAAGGGTCCATAGCTCAGGGGGCAGCTCCCGGTCCAGGTGCACGTGGCTGAAGCTCGGTGGAGATGCCCCCGAGTGGTCCCACACAGCGAGCTGGGAGCGGCCCCACTGAGCAGGATGGCGGTGCAACCCAGGGCAGATGGGATCTGAGCCGGCCCGTGGGATCAAGGTCAGGGGATCAAGGTCAGCCCAAGAAGAAGGCCCAAAGGGTTGAAAGCGGATACTTGTATTCTAGCTATGTGGGGAGGGGCTAGGCATTTGAACAAAGAACTTAGGAACACTTCTATCCATTCAGACACAGGCCCTCTGGGGTAAGTGTGCCTAAGTCATCACCTCAAGAGTCAGTCCTTTTACCTTCTCTGCCTCCCGGATTCTGTTTTTTGAAGGTCACCTTCTCCCTCAACCCCCCAGGCTGGGTTCCAACCCCTCCCCAGGAACTCCAGATTCATGAACTAGACCCTAATCCTTACTTTCCACTGAACCTGTCTCCATGTCCAGACAGTAAGTACCTCGAGGGCAAGGGTTTTTATCTTGTTCACCTTGGAATTCCGATTTCCTAACACACAGCAATTCTGAATGTGATCAGGTGGATGGATAGATGGATGGATGGATTTCTCCATGAGGCTGTACTGGCTTCAGACCACATTAATCAATCACATAACTAAATCAACAGGGACCCATTAATTGCTCTTTAAATGCTTTATGCTGTCCCCTCCCCCCAAAAGAGACAAGTAACACATCCAAAAAGAAGCAGACTGACTGGCCAGCATGGCTCAGTGGTTGAGCATCGACCTATGGGCTAGGAAGTCATGGTTTGAATCCTGGTCAAGGGCACATGCCCAGGTTGCAGGCTCGATCCCCAGTGGGGGGCATGCAGGAGGCAGCCTATATGATTCTCTCTCATCATTAATGCTTCTATCTCTCTCGCTCTCTAAAATAAAGTTAACATATATATACACATACATTTTATATATATATACTAGAGGCCCAGTGCACAGATTCATGCACTGGTGGGGTCCCTTGGCCTGGCATGCACCCTCTGGCCATCTGGGACCCCTCAGGGGATAGCCAGTTTCAGCCTGATTCCCGCAGGCCAGATCCAGACAGGATGGAGCCTGATCCTCACAGGTCTGATTCAGACAGAAGGGAACCTGATCCCATGCATTGAGCATCTGCTCTCTGATGGTCAGTGCACGTCATAGCAACTGGTTGACCGGTCGTTCGGTCGCTTAGACTTTTATATATAGATTAGGACTTAGGATCCCCAACTCACCTCATTCCTTCGGCGGCCATCTGATCAAGGTTGGCGGTGTCCTTCGTTTCTGCCCAGTTTGCTCCCAGGTCACCCCACCCCATGTCATCTGCCAAAAGGATCACGAAGTTTGGTTTCTGGGCTCTTGTTTCCCCACGGAAGCAAAAATCCACAAGGGGATACAGACACCCCAAGAAACTCGCCCCCACCAAGAAGACCTTCAGAAGAAGCCAGGCCATGGTGGGAAGGGGCTGGTTCGGGTTCTATGGAATGAAGGCGGGGCCACCACGAGAGACGTCTCTGAGAGGCCCCTTCTGCTCCCTCTCAGCGCAGGGAGTCTCCGGATGCTGGCGTTCTGCAAGGAGACAGTGCAACACCCTCACTGTAAAGATGGGAATGCCGAGGCCCAGCGTTCCGGTGGTGACGGCGGTGCCTACGTGGAGGGCGGGAGCGGCAGAAACGAGGCCCTCGTCTAGAATCCTAACTCAAGAGAGTCAGGAAAGCTGCACCCCCAAATGTGGCTTTCCCCTTAGATGACAGGCTGCGTGCAGCTCCTGGACGTCAGCGTCAACAACGGCCCTCTGGCCGATTAGAAAGTGGCCCTGCTGTGCCCAAGGATGGCAGAGCCGAAGCACAAGTCCCGCATCTGGTCGGGATTCCAGCTGCCGAGGGCAGGGCACCATCTCACATCTGCAAAACACCTGGATGTCCCAGCAGCCGCCGTGGGTCCCCAGCGAGTTTCTGCGTTCCAGGTAGCTGAGCGCTTCAGGTTTCTGTGAGGTTTCCTGAAAGAACAAAAATCGACAAGAAAACAGACTGAGGAGTGCCAGCACAGCTGTGTTTGACTCAGTAGCCTAGGAAATAATCGCTTTCCCATGCCAACACATGTTTTCCTTATTATCCGAATATTTCACTGGCTCATCAGTTTCTCCACCTGAGAAACGGCGAGGATGATAATATTTACAAGAGCCTATAATCACAGGGGCGGGAGCAGCATCAGAAATGACCTCTCTCAACCCGCTCACTGTGTACACGAGCAGGCGAGGCCCGGTGTTTGGACGGGCGAGGACCAGCACGCTGCTCTGCATGACCCCGGGGCTCCCCACTGCCACCCACCAGGCTCCTCTGATTCACACCGACCGTGACGTTAGCCAACCCATCGAGGAATCTAGAAGACAGGGTGCGACCCCGATGACCCACATCTGACCTTTTCTAACAGCTGTGCTGAAACAAACAGTTCCATACATACAAAATTTTTTTTTAAAAAAATGTATTTTATTGATTTTTTACAGAGAGGAAGGGAGAGGGATAGAGAGTTAGAAACATCGATGAGAGAGAAACATCAATCAGCTGCCTCCTGCACGCCCCCTACTGGGGATGTGCCCGCAACCAAGGTACATGCCTTGACCAGAATCGAACCTGGGAACCTTCAGTCTGCAGGCCGATGCTCTATCCACCGAGCCAAACCGGTTTCAGCCCATACAAAATTCTTAACAGATGCTCGGCCAAGGTGGCTCAGTTGGTTGAGCGTCCCCTGTGCCCCAAGAGGTTGCTGGTTGGATTCCTGGTCAGGGCACATGCCAGGGCTGCGGGCTCGATCCCCAAAAGGGGGCGTGCAGGAGGCAGTGGTTAGATGTTTCTATCTTTCTCTCCCTTCCCCTTGCTCTGTCTCTAACATCAATAAAAACGTATTTAAAAAAAAATCTTGACAGAAATTAATTGGGAGGAAAAGGAAATGTAAAGAAATAAGTTCATGGTAGAATCTAAGGGGAGATGCTATGGGAGCTCATTGTAGACTCTTAATTTTGCTGTAACTTTTAAAATTGTTTCATAATAAAATGGTGGAGAAGTTTTTTATTCTTGTGTCCGTTTATATCTTGACAACGTTATTTTTAATAAGAAAATCTAAAGACATATACTTAAACCTGTGCTTCTCATACATTGATGTACACATAAATTACTGGGGAGTTCAAAATGTAAGGTCAGCCCAGCTGGTGTGGCTCAGTGGTTGGATATCGATCTATGAACTAGGAACAATGGTTCAATTCCCGGTCAGGGCACATGCCCAGATTGCAGCCTCGGTCCTCAGTGAAGGGAGTACAGGAGGCAGCCAATCAACGATGCTCTCTCATCATTGATGTTTCTCTCTCTCCCTCCCTCTCCCTTCCTCTTTTGAAATCAATAAAAAATATTTTAAAAAATAAATTAAATGATGCAGGTTCAGGAGGTCAGGCTGTGGCCTCGGTTCTGTACTTCTATCGAGCTCCTGCTGGGCCGAGTCACACCTTCATCAGCAAGATGCCCAGAAAAGACGAATGTCCTGATGCAGGTCCCAGAAAAAACTAACCCAACTGGGGACGGAGCCCAATCCCCACAGGTCCGATTCCGACAGGAGGGAAACCATGCGTTGAGCACCTATCCCCTGGTGGTCAGTGCACGTCATAGCAACTGGTTGGCCGGTGGACAAACAAACGCAGTCACATTCAGGTTTGAAAGACAGGAGTTGGAGATTCTGCATTCCCCACAAGTCGCAAATGGGAACCATAAAACAATACCATATCACCCCGAGTTCACTCAAAAGCCGAACTTTACGAAACTAGTCAGGAGAGAAAGACTTGAATTCTGGACCAAATAAAAAGCTCGGCGGGACCCCAACCTCTGGAGAAGATGACAGGAGAGCCAGACGGGAATATGGCACGATGCGATCCCTGCCTCGGGAAGGCGTGCACAGCGGGCAAAGCCGACCCAGCGGCCACCGCGAGTGGACGGGGCTAGCTGGAGACGTGTCCATGCCGGAAGGCCTCGGTGACCTCCAAGGAAGGGGCAGACCCATACTCCCCCGTCAAAAGGAAGCCCGAGGAAACAGTCATGCCTTCTGGATGGAGGTCAATGACTCCATTGTTCAGAAATGCAAATGTTTCTGTTTTCCAAAAGTTGAGTTATGATTTCAAAGTCAATTAGATTCCACGGGTATTTGTTGATCTTGGGGCCCCAAGGACGTCTCCCTTTCTGGAAGAAAGAGCCCTGGCACCAGGAGGGCGCCCAGCACACACCCGTGGGCCCGCTGGTTGACTCCCAGCCTCCGTTCCACTGGCTTCTGACCACGGGCAACACCCCCAGGAGGCTTTCCTGCTTAAAGCGACTTAGCTTAGCACGCTGGCGTGGCCTCGTTCCTGGTCCATAATCCGTTCCAGAAGGACCCGATACAGAACGACTTAAAAAAAAAAATTCGTTTAAGAAAGAAGCTAAAATAAAGGTGGAAACATGCTTTATTGTTCCACGATAAAACATTCCTTTGAGGATTTTCAGAGAATCGCTAAATACTTAACATTTTCATAGAACGGAAATAAGCTAAGGTAGCCAGTGCTCCATTGCGTCGGTCTCCTGCTGTCCACGCTTCCAGGGAGACAGTTAATCCCCCCCCCCCCCGCACCTCTTTATTTCTCTAAGCTACAGTGAGAAGACAAAGAGGACATTTTGAGAATGGACTCTAAGCCACGGACTTTAAGACCCCAGCGGCGAGGAGAGGAGATCCAATCTGACATTTTGGGAAACAGCGTGGAGGTTCCTCAAAACATTAAAAAGAGAATGACCGTGGGGTCCAGGAATCCCTGCTGAGACCAGTTTGGCTCAGTGGATAGAGCTCAGCCTGCGGACTGAAAGGTCCTGGGTTTGATTCCGGTCAAGGGCATGTACCTTGGTTGTGGGCACATCTCCAGTGTGGGGCGTGCAGGAGGCAGCTGATCGATGTCTCTCTCTCATTGATGTTTCTAACTCTCTATCCCTCTCCCTTTTTCTCTGTAAAAAAAAATAAAATATATTTTTTAAAAAAGAGAGAGAGCTGCACCCTGTGTTTTCTGCAGCATTTTTCACAACAGCCACGAGATGAGCACAACCTCTGTGTCCATCGATGGGGGAATAAAGGAGGGAAACATGCTGTATAGAGAATATCAGCCTCTCCTAAGAAGGAAAGCCTGCCATCTGCAACAACCTGGATGAACTTAAAGAACACCATGCCACGTGAAATAAGCCCGGCCTGGAAAGACAAGCACTGCGCGATCGCACCTACGTGTGGGATCTAAAAAAGGTGAACTCGCAGAAGCAGAGAGCAGAATGCTGCTCGCCGGGGGCTGGGGTCAGGGGTTAGGGAAGTGGGGAGAGTTGGTCAGAGATTACAAACATCCAGTTACGTAGGATGAATGACTCCTGGGCTACAGTTAATAATACTGTATTGCAAACTTGAAATTTGCTAGGACAGTAGATCTTAAAAGTGTTCACCACAAAAGTAAGTAAATAAATAAACAAATAAACAAATGGTAATACAGTGGTACCTCGAGATACGAGTTTAATTCGTTCCGTAACCTTGAGGCGTGGGAAACTATGAGACGCTCAAGTGCTCAAGTCGCGGTAAACTGCTGGGCCATGTGCAGCCGGCCGTTCCGAGTGATTACTCCTATCTCAAATGTTGCTCGTATTTCAAAGCAAAAATCGCTCGCTCGAGGGCTCATATCTCAAAAATCTCGTATGTTAGGGCACTCGTATCTCGAGGTACCACTGTACGTGAGGGGATGGATGTGTTCATCAGCTCCACCATGGAAACCATTTCACAATCAAAACATCATGTTGGATACCATAAATCTATACAACTTTTATTTGTCGGTTGTATCTCGGTAAAGCTTGGGCGTTATTTTTCAAAGATCCAAGCTGAGACCAAGCTCAGTGCCTTATCTGGGGTTAATTTCCCAACTTTTTCTTTTTTTCCCCCTTTTTAATATGTTTTTATTGATTTCAGAGAGAGGAGGGGAGAGGGAGAGACAGAGAGAAACATCAAAGAGGAGAATCACTGATCGGCTGCCTCCTGACCAGGAACTGAACCAGTGACACCCTGGTTCATGGGTTGATGCTCAACCATGGAGCCTCACTGGCTGGACCCAACTTTTTTCTCACCTGCCACCCTCCCCTTCTCACAAGAGAACGTGGACGCAAACAAGACACACTCCTGCAGGCTGAGGAGGAAGGCTCTCACCCCCCTTTCCGCCGGCTGGAAGCCGTCTGACCACCTGACCCAACAGACCCCACGAGGAAGGCCTCTGGGCTCATCTGCTCGGTGGGAGCAGAACTGGCCGGGCGGGCCCCTGGCTGAGCAGCAGGGTGGACCCTGCCCCGTCTCCCTGTCCTCGGGCAGCATCCAGTGGACTTGAGCTTCGCCATGGCTCCTGTTCTTTTCCATGACCCTGTTTCAAACAGGCCTGCTGGGTCTGCTAACGTCTGGCCTCCCTTCCGGTCCCCGCTGGTTTATAGACAAACACACAGGGAAGCGGCGTGACCCACAGGTGGGCTGTGGTCCAGAAGGGCGAGCAGTGGACGGGGTGGAGCCACCGGAGGCTGCGCTCTGTGCTAGGTGGTGCCAAAGCCAGGGCGGGAGTCCATCACCTGACCGGCTCCCTGGGGCCTCGCCTCGGCCAAGCAGCCGTGAGAGAGCCCGGAGAGCAGCTGACATAACCGGAAGGTGAGGCCATCTCTCCAAATTCCACTGCTTCTCCAGGGACAAAGCTTCCGATGAGCCGAGGCCAAAAAGGACCAAGGCCCGCGGGGACTGTGGTCCCTGGGGCAGGGCACTGCTGCTTTGCCCGCAGATCTGAACCTGGTCAGGGCGCCTGCTGACCTGGGAGTCACGTGGGGGCTACCAGCAGGGGGGGCCTGAGGCCCCGGCGGCCCCAGGGTAGCTGAGATGACTCCCCCAGGGCACTGCCTTCCGCCCAGCCAGCGTGGCTAAGTGACAGGTGTCAGCGGGGCGCTGTGCACACTGCGGGGAGAGACACGGGAAGCCTGCTGCCCTCTGGCACTCTCCTGCCGGGCATGGAGGCGGGGCCAGAAAACGAGATGACTGAGTCAACACCTGGGGC
>PVJN01044810.1:0-17168 GCA_004026805.1 Lasiurus borealis | reverse complement strand
AGGTGACAGCAGCCGTTCCACTAAAGTAACTTTATGGTCTTAAATAAAAACAGGAGGACGAGCAGGAGGCGGAAGGGCCGGATGAGGCGGCTCGGAAAAAAGCTCTTCTGGAAAGGCGCTGGGTCAGGAACCGCCCAGATGGAAGGCTTTCCGGGGATCCGCCCGGTGTGGCTGCCTGAAACTCAGTGTGCCTGACATACACACAGAACACGTGTGAGCAAAATGCCTTCCGTGGTTGATGGGGGGCAAATCAAGAGTTGAGGGTGGGCCGGCCAGCGTGGCTCACTGGCTGAGCGTCGCCTCTGCTTGTGGCTGATCACTGCCCCACCCGCTGCTGCAAGCCCAAAGCCATCTGGCCCGCAGCCAGGAGCCACCGTTCGAAAGCCTGGGGGGGGGGGGGATGATGGGGAGGGACCGAGAGGTGATCAATGCACCTCCTGGCGACTGGTCAAGCAGTCATTCCGGTCGTTATGCTGATGATCCCTCGCCTTTTATTATATCAGATAGCATATCTACTGTTCAAAATTCTCTTACATGCATTATCTTTTTTTTAAATATATTTTATTGATTTTTTTCAGAGAGGAAGGAACAGGGATAGAGAGTTAGAAACATCAATGAGAGAGAGACATCGATCAGCTGCCTCCTGCATGCCCCCTACTGAGGGTGTGCCCATAACCAAGGAACATGCCCTTGACCGGAATCGAACTTGGGACCCTTGAGTCCGCAGGCCGACGCTCTACCCACTGAGCCACACCGGTTTTGGCCATTCATTATCTTTTGACAGCTCAGATGAAACAGTGGGGGGAGCTGAGGATAATGGCCATTTTATGACTGAAGAAACAAGACAGAGATCGAGGGACTGGTACCAGGGATGACCTAGGTCACGACAGAGAGAACCCGAGAAGCTCATCCTCCCAACTCCCGTGGAGGCTCCTGGGCGAAGGCAGCTGCTACCTCCAGGGAGGAGCCATGGAAACGAACAAACAAAACAACGGAGCAGAAACAGGCTGCTGGAGACACAGGACAGCTGACGGTTGTCAGGGGGAGGGGGTGGGGGAGCGAAAAGGTGACAGGGAAGACAGTCAGTCACAGCGTGGTCACATGGCCCGGTGACAGAGAGTACTAGCCATGGTGTGCAGATTACCTGGTGAGACACATAAATGCCGAACCACTATGTTGTGCACTGAAACTAATAAAAAGCTGTGTGCCAGCTATACTTTCATAACCGCTTTTTTAAAAAGCATAGGAGTCTGAACAGCACCATGGAAAGTTTGGGAGTTGGTTAATTCCTGTATGGGGTGGGTGGGTGGGTGGGTGGGCAGATGGGTAGGTGAGTGGGCAGGTAGGTGGGTGGGTGGATGGGTGTGTGATGGGGGGGTTGACACTGAAAGGTTAAACTCTGAAAATGAGAATGGTGTGTCAAGAAAAACAAACAACAGAAACAATAAAAAGCAGATCGGAGTATTCTGACATTCAAATTAGTCAGTAAATGTGGTGGGAATAACCGGTTAACCATTTGGGAAGAAAAAGAGAGATAACTACTCCATCTCATACTAGAATTCTACATGCATTACAAGAATTATATGAAAAAAATTAAAAGATAAAATAACTGGAAGGACATACAGGTGGCCATGAATCGGATATGTAGGTGGGAAAATTTCCCCCACATTCACACAAAGGAAAACTTCTGAATAACAAAAACCCAAAAAGTAGAAGTCAAGCAATAAACAAACTGCGAATGCTTTCAGCAAGGACAATGTATTAGAATTAAAAAAAAAAAAAATACAGTATACCGTATTTTCCGGCGTATAAGGTGACTTTTTAACCCAGGAAAATCTCAAAAGTCAGGGGTCGTCTTATACGCCGGAAAATACGGGTATGTACATTGCCAAGAAGGGATCTGAGTCTGTGCACAAATAAACATAGAATGTATGTGGTGCCGAAACCGGGTTGGCTCAGTGGATAGAGCGTCGGTCTGCACACTGGAAGGTCCCGGGTTCGATTCCAGTTGAGGGCATGTACCTTGGTAGTGGGCACATCTTCAGTGGGGGGGAGGGGGGACGTGCAGGAGGTGGCTGATCCATGTCTCTCTCTCAACGATGTTTCTAACTCTCTATCCCTCTCCCCTCCTCTCTGTAAAAAAATTAATTAAAAAAAAAAAAAAAAAGCCAAGACCGGTTTGGCTCAGTGGATAGAGCATCAGCTTGCGGACTGAAAGGTCCCGGGTTCGATTCCGGTCGGGGGGGCATGTACCTTGGTTGCGGGCACATCTCCAGTGGGGGGCATGCAGGAGGCGGCTGATCGATGTCTCTCTCTCTCATCAATGTTTCTGACTATCTCTCTCCCTTCCTCTCTGTAAAAAAATCAATAAAATATATTAAAAATATATATATTTTTTTTTAAAAAAAAGAATGTATGTGGTGACTACACTGAAGAAAAACGGAAATTTGAAGGCACCATCCCTAAAATCCTAACTACGAAGGAAGCCGGAACTCGGGTTTTAACAGGTCTTCCTGTTAAATGATCATAACATGGAGCCGCAGTCATTTCTCACAAAACACCAGAGTGGGGTGGCGGGGCGGGGGGAGCAGATACGCCTCATTGTCTCAGAAGCAATCTGCCGGGCCGCGGAGGCAGAGATAACCATAAACTTCCTCCGACAGCGACGCGCACGTCCATCTGCCGCGCCGGAGCCAGCGGGCGGCATCCGGCCTCCGGGTTCCATCGACAAAGCGCCGGCCGCCGCCTGAAATATAAATCAAAGCGCCTTGCCCGCCTCCGGGACACTGACGTTTGCTACCTGCCCACGACGTCCACCGCGGGCGGGACGGGCCCGCGTTTATTCACGGCGCGCACCGCGGGCGGAATGTAAAACGAGGTGCTTAATAAATCCGGGGGCCCGTTAAACACCCCGGCCGCGAGCCCCTTAATGAAGTGGGTGATGTTCTGTTGGCCACAGAGAGACAAGCCGGGGCCATCGCCGAGATGGAGTGCTCCTCCGGGTGGCGAGGGGGGCACAGCCCGTTTCCGGGGCGACGGTGGCTTTCCATCATGAAAACCAGCCGGTCATCTCCGTGGCCGGCCGGTGCCAGCCGGCGGGGAGAGGAGAGGACGCGGCTGCTCTGGAGAAGCACCTCCTCGGTGATAACGAGTCATTTCACAGAGGATTAGGATCTTGATGGGCTGATCAATAGCAGGCCGGGCCGCGATTACGGACGAGGGGAAAATTGGCCCTCTGGTAATAAAGCGTGCGTGGCCGCGTTCTCCTTCATTTGCCGGGGCCATTACGGTAATGGCTGCGGCGTTAACAGCTGGGACAGCTGAAGCAGAGGTGGTGGCAGGCGGCGGGCTGATGCGTCTGAAAGCTGGCCGCCCCGGTCGCTCGGCCTCTCAGTGTGCCGAGGCGGCTCCTTGGCCGGGCCGGTTCTGACGCCGGGCTTGTGTTTTTACCCCGTTTCCCCGAAAGTAAGACATCCCCCGAAAATAAGACCTGCTTCCAGTTTTGCCTCGCGCTGTCATAGAAGACATCCCCCCGGAAAATAAGACCTCCCCGATCATCAGGCATCTCCCCAATAGAAGGCCCCCAAAGCTACCGTCAGGCGTCTGACTCCTGATTTAAAGAGGCCTCGCCCTGCCTGAACAGCTCCGGCTGCGCTAAGGCCCATCGGGGAGCTGGTTTGTGATGACAATGACTACCGGACCGTAGACAGGTCATACATTCACCTTTTTAGAAAAAAAAAAATATATATATATATATATTTTATTGATTTTTTTACAGAGAGGAAGGGAGAGGGTTAGAGAGTTAGGAACATTGATGAGAGAGAGACATCGATCAGCTGCCTCCTGCATATCCCCAATAGGGAATGTGCCCGCAACCAAGGTACATGCCCTGGACCGGAATCGAACCTGGGACCTTTGAGTCCACAGGCCGACGCTCCATCCGCTGATCCAAAATGGTTTCGGCCATTTCCCTTTTTTTTTTGGTTCAACAATCAATGTGTACCGTATTCTTCTTCATGGAAAAATAAGACATCCCCTGAAAATAAGACCTGGCACCTCTTTGGGAGCAAACGTTAGTAGAAGTCACTGTCCAGAGAGGGAGCCCGGGGCGCCCCCATCAGCCCGTTCTGGGGGGTGCTCCCGGCGAAATGCTTGGCCTCAGAGGAGCCCCCACTCCAGGAAGGAGGCCAAGGGCAGGTGGGGGGCTACCCCAGAGATCAGAGCTCTGGGTGGTCGGTCTGATCACCAGCGGTGAGGGCACACTGGTGCCCCGGCCAAGGAGCTCCTGAGAGCAGATGCGCCCGAACCCGGTCCTGCACCCCAAGTGTACTATGCAGTTTCCGGCAGCCGTCCAGGTCCCCGCTTCTCCACACAGAGGAGGGCCCGGGGGCTCTGCAGGCAGGTCGTTTCATCTCCAAAACCGCAGGGCGCTTAAGGGATGGGCACGGCGATGGGACAGGTGCGTGCGGCACGAACAGATATGCCAGCCCGTAGCCCCCACGCCGGGTTCGGCTTTCAGGCGCGCGTGGGCCTGGAGCAGAAGCGCCGCGCCAAGCGCAAGTGTTTGCATGCGAGTTCCCTGCCTACGCGAAGCCCAGCCCCCTCCGTGCGCCCTGGCCCGGCCCCACTGTCCCCGGGAGGCCTCCCGGCCGGTGAGAGCGTTCTGGAAAATACTACGGAACCAACCGCTTTACATAATGTCAGACGTGAGTGACTGGCATTCACAGAGGTCTAATTGCTCCTCTAAACAGTGCCTTATTTTAAGGCTCCCAAAGTGCCATGTCTACTCTAACCGTCTTCCCTTCTAGAAGTTACAAAGTCGCCTTTTAAATGTAAGTTTGCCAAGAAATCTACCGTAATAAACAAACAACGAGGTACACTAAACCTGAAGGGTAAACCAGCCATTTAAATTTGAAAGAGGTTGCTAACGCGTGTGTTGAAGAGAAGGGTCGTGCCGAAAACCGGTGTGGCTCAGTGGATAGAGCGTCGGCCTGCAGACTGAAGGGTCCCGGGTTCGATTCCGGTCGGGGGGGGCATGTACCTTGGTGGCGGGCACATCCCCAGTAGGGGGCGTGCAGGAGGCGGCTAATCTGTGTTTCTCTCTCATCGATGTTTCTAACTCTCTATCCCTCTCCCTTCCTCTCTGTGAAAAAAAATAAATAAAATATATTTAAAAAAAGAAAATGACCAAGATAAAATTGGGGGGGAGGGAACAGAGTAGAATCTGTCAGGCCAAGTTTTAATTTTCTTAAATCCCCTGATCAGTGGCCCATCATCAAAAATGTCTTAGATTTAGTCTCCTAAATTACCCTCAGACAAATTGGTGAACTAATCCATAATAATCCAGGCTGGAGGCAGAAACCAAAAGAACCTTCTCAGGACCTCACTCAAAGGCCAAAATGCAAAAAATAATATTAAAAATTGGAGGTTAAAAAAATAAAAAACCCGCAGTGAGTACGTACATAAACAGCAAACTTCCTTTTACTGAGTTATTTTTAAACTCATTAAACCTAACCACATTTATCTTGTTAAACGATGGGAAGGCAGCTGTTGCCAAAAAACAGAAGACGCTATTAATTATTTTTTATTTAAAACAGCAAGTTTACCTATTCATGTATTCCTTTACTGAAAAAAACTATACATTACTTAAAATTATTATGTTCCTATTAAGTGTATAACCTTTTTAATAAATTTAAACTATTTCTATTTTCAATATTTTTTTAAAAACATCTTCTTACCCAAGCCAGCATAAAACACTAGCTTGTAATTCAACATCCACAATTTCCATTCCACGATTAAGAAACAGTTTTAACATTTCTGAACAACCTCTAGGATATACTCTAGGATCTAGGCCTCTCATAGGATATACTTTTTTAAAAAAATGTTTTTACTGACTTTTGAGAGACAAAGGGAGAGAGAGAAACATCGATGTGAGAGAAACTTCAGCTGCCTCCTGCACACCCCCTACTGGGGATCCAGCCCACAACCTTGGCATATATCCTGATCGGGAATCGAACCTATGGCCTCTTGTGCATGAGTCAACGCTCAGTCCACTGAGCCACACCAGCCAGGCAAGGTATACACTTTTAAACGGGTTCTGGAAGGAATCCCATGACCTCCAGGCCACATTTGATCTTCCTTGCTACCAGGTCCTGTCCCCATGGTAACACTCACCACCCTACTCTTGGCATTTGCTTGCTTACCTACCTTCCCCAGAATGGCAGCCAGTATCGTGGCACCAAAACTACGGTATTACCCAGGTGTCCCCAGTACTGAGTCCACCACTCGGCACTTAACCCAGGTCCCCATCTGAACCTCAGAACGCAACGGTTTGAGTGACCTTTTGCTATAATCACCGCCCCCTCTTCGTGGTTATCACCGCCTGTCTGGCCTCCCACAGGGATTTGGCCTACTTTCCGGCCATTCCTTCTGGAAGCTAGTACCGAGTGTCTAAGGGGGCAGACTGACGCAGTCAGGGTTCCGCTGACCTCAACTCCCCCCAGGGTGACACGTGTTTCCCTGCCCTGAGGTACACAGACAGTGGTGTAGAAGGCTCCTCCCACTGCAAACCCCGCCCCCCCCGTTTTTATTTTTTTAATATATTTTATTGATTTTTTTACAGAGAGGAAGGAAGAAGTATAGAGAGTTAGAACCATCAATGAGAGAGAGACATCGATCAGCCGCCTCCTGCACGCGCCCTACTGGGGAATGTGCCTGCAACAAGATACATGCCCTTGACCAGAATCGAACCTGGGACCCTTCAGTCCGCAGGCCGAAGCTCTATCCACTGAGCCAAACCAGCCTCGGCGAATTTCCCCTTTTGGTTTTCGTAGGGAAAAGGCCTTTGATTCACACGTAGACATGAAAGGGGTGTTATTTTTTCCCGTACCTATCTCGCGGCTAAAGGAATTTTAAAGGGAAGCTTTCAGGACTCTGGTATCGTCTGTCTATAAGTGTGTATGGTTGTCTACCTCCAGAGGAAATTATGAAGATTGGTTTTTCTAAAAAGAGCTCTTTGTCTGACTTAATGAAATGCTTATCTAAATTAAAAACTATAACATAGTTTTCAGGGTTACATGGTGTAGGACAGCGGTCGGCAAACTCATTCATCAACAGAGCCAAATATCCACAGGGCAACGATGGAAATTTCTTTGAGAGCCGCATTTTTTAAACTTAAACTTCTTCTAACGCCACTTCTTCAAAACAGACTCCCCCAGGTCGTGGTATTTTGTGGAAGAGCCACACTCAAGGAGCCAAAGAGCCGCATGTGGCTCGAGAGCCTCAGTTTGCTGACCACTGGTGTAGGACATTATTTCATATGAAAACTGATTTAAATTTTTTTTTAATTCTATCGTGGTTTACAAAAATAGATTTAGTCACACATGCAGTAGCTCAGAGTCCCTGAAGTTTTGTACAGTAGAGTACATCTTCACGAATCTCTCTGAAGATGAAACATCTGTGTACAAATGTTTTTGTCAAAGCACCAGGGTAGAACAATAGTCCGTAAGTGACAAAAGACTTAAAAATGGCTGTGATTGAAATTTCTTTTGAGAGCCGAATTTTTTCATCTTAAAACAACTTCTAACGCCACTTCTTCAACACAGACTCGCCCAGGCCGTGGTATTTTGTGGAAGAGCCACACTCCAGGGGCCAGAGAGCCGCATGTGGCTCACGAGCCGCAGTTTGCCGACCCCTGCCCTATACAATGTAGTTTCCTAGATACATCACTCTTGAGTGAAGCCCGCTATTCTACCCAGTGAGAACAAGGTACCAGATCCACTGTACTCTTGCGAAACCCTGTCTGACTTCAAGCTGCTACAAGAAACGTGACGTCCAATAAATCTGCTCTTATTCCTAATGGTCTTTTCCTACTTTCTGTCTCTTTAGGCCCTCCTGTTCTCAGGAACCCCAGAAATCTAGGGGACCCCAAGACTTCCATAAGGTCAGGTAGCCAGACCTTCTGGGGAAATCTTGAGTCACTCCTGTAACTCAAAGACCCGCTCTGTACATGTTCAGCAAGAAGCAGTTACAGAAGGATAATCCTCATCCCCTCAAGAATGAGGAATAAAAAAATAAATAAAAAATCTCAGGGCAGAATTCTTAGATGGGACAAGTGTCTCCAGGTCTGGGTGGTTCTTACCAAGTGCCATTCTTGCCAAGTGTTAAAATACAGCACCGGATCCTGCAAATGTAGCTGTAACCAATGAGTCTGACAGGAACCCAGTCTGATCTGACGCAGAGAAGGAACCAGCAAGCAACGATCCAGCTCCGGATCCGAGCAACCGTGAAGCCTCCCTCCTGAGAGACAGATCTGGATGTGAATCCCTTTTGCTGCAAGGAAACGGAACTACCCAATGACAACTCCTTCTCGTGCTTGAGTTCAGTAACAGGAAGCGGGACCTTTAAGAAGGCTGATGGGCAAAGAGCAAGGAGAGTGTCTTGTGCAATGAGGCTGTGGAAGCAAGTAGGGTCCAGACCATGAAGGCCGTGTGAGGTGTTGTCTTTAGCGGAAGAGCGACGGAAAGTCATGGAAGGTTTGAAACAGGTGGTTGGCAGAGGAGAGACGAGGTACAGGAACATGATGAGATCTGCAGGATGGAGAAGACCCGGATGGGGTGGGAGGTGAGGAAGAAGGGTCTAGAGCAGCGGTTCTCAACCTTTCTAAGGCCGCGACCCTTTAATACAGCTCCTCCTGTGGTGGTGACCCCCAACCATACTTCCTAACTGTGATTTTGCTATTGTTATGAATTATAACGCAAATACCTGTGTTTTCCGACGGTCTTAGGCGACTCCTGTGAAAGTGTCGTTCGACCCCCAAAGGGGTCTCGACCACAGGTTGAGAACCACTGGTATAGAGTGAATGCATACAAATAAGGAGATTACTGTGACAGTCCCTTAGAGACAGTGAGAGCTTGGGCCAAGGTGGAGCTGGAAAAATGTGGGCAGATTACCAATATGTTCAGACCAATCAACAGGACTCGATTTGGGGGCGTTGGAGGGGAGAGAGTGAGAAAAAGGAAAAAACACTCAATTCTTCTGCAACTCAAATCTTCATCTGCAAAGCAGGACGGCAGATACTCCCTCCGTACAAATACCTATCTCGCAATCTGCTGCGGTAGGAATACGAAATAACATAAAACAGTAGGAACTCGATGCGGGCCTGACATGGGACCAATGAAATGCCATTTTTAAAAAGCTGCCATGGCTATTATTATGTTCATCCTCCGAAACAGCAACTACGAGAGGCTGAACTCCCAAAGGCAGATAGAACAGGATTGTATAGTTCAACGCCGCTCTCTGCTCCGCTGAAAACAGACCACCATGTCAGGAGGGCCACCGAGAAAACGGTCCCCAATCAACACATCTGACCTCCCTCCTCAGAAAGTACATATTGCCACACGGAAAGGCGCAGCGGGTCCCCATCACAGTCATCTGAGAGTGCGGTAAACTGAGGCACGAGGGTAGTAGCGTTAGGGTCGAAACGCTCGCCGCCGCTCAAAGGAAGGCTCCAAGAGACGTTCTCATGCAAACAGCAAGGGGTTTATTCACCAGCATGCTGGGGCTCACAACGTACTCTGAAAGCAGAGCAGAGGCTGAGAGCCCCGCGTCCATACAAAGCTGAGCTTATAGACTATGTGGCAAGCAACAGGGTTATACAGAGTTTTATTTCCTCATTCCCGCACACATCTCACCATCTACAGACTCCGCCTATTTCTGGTTACCATGGTGTTTCGATACTAGATGGGACTGACTGATGGTTATCTCTGGGTTAGTTTCTGGAGACATCGGGACCGTGTCTCCAGCCACAATTTTGCGACAGGCTGTCTTGTGACACAAGATTATCAGCCTGCACCCGGGTCACAGCATCCTAGGAGTTGATGCTCTGTTCTCAAGCCTGAGACACTGCAATCACAGGATGTAACTGGGGGATATGATTTTTTAAGCTGAGCTGTGTTAACTCCGGCCCCATCCTGATTTTTGCAGCCTTACAGTAAGTAGCTCTACAGGTTTACCCGGGGAGTCGGGTGCAGAACAGGCAGCTGGATGTCTCCCGTTGGTGAGCTGCTCCAACAGGACGAGGCCTGCACGAATGTATATAAACCCCCCTGAGCCTCTCGCTTCCTCGCTGACAAGGCCTTTGCATACCTTGCCTTCAGGCTACGCGTCTGCTCGCCGCCGCCCAGCCAAGTCCCTCCGGCTCCCCGCCCTCCACTCCAAGCGCACAAACGACCCCAGACTCAAGAGGACCCCCCCACATACCCCCACATACCTTAGCTTCGCGTTCCCGCTCCTCGGCAGTCGGGGTTCGCTTCATGCTGCCGCCGCTACCCCCTTCTCCGCCACCGCCAGGACTGTACATTCTTCCCTCGCTCCGGACCCCGCCACCAACGTGTAGTTCCCTCGGCGACCCGCTCCCGTCCGCCACCGTGCGACCCCAGGGCCGCGCGAACTACCACTCCCAGGATGCAGCGCGGCGGCGCCCGCGAGCGCCCCTGGGATCGGGAGCAGCGGAATTTCCCAGGTGCCACAGCTGGGCTAAGCGTAGTTCCAGGCCCTGAGAAACCGGCGGGGAGGGGGCCTCGGGAAACTACATTTCCCAGGAGGCGACGGGGCCTGCCATGTTTTTCCCATGCTTCTCTCGGCCGGGCGGCGGGACACGCCGGCGGCGCTATGGCAACGGTTAGCTAGCCGCGGGGAGAGAGTGGCGGTGAGTATTCTGGGGGTGCAGAGGGCGATGGAGGTGGCTGATTCCCTCCCTGCAGCGCGGGCCGGCGGGGTGCTGGGGGTCTGCTCCCCGGAGCCCTGCCTAAATACGAGAAATCCGCCACCCCCACATCGTCCAGGCCTGAGCCACACCCCGCCCCTGGCCCCCACGCCCAGCTCCGGGTTTGCAAATGTGCAGCCCAGACCTGAACCCGCGCTGAGGGCAGATGTGGCGAATTGCAGTGCATGTGACCCCAGCCCTTCTCCAGGCAGGTCCTAACCACAGCTCGCTCGTCTGCCCGGGGGTGTGGAGTTGCTTAATGCACCCGTCACCTCCCCAGTGGCCTATTGTTTGTTTATATATACGCCCTGTTACCGCCTTGTTATCCCCGAGCCTGTGACCTGCAGAAAGGCGGGGAGGGAGATAGTCATGGATGCATTCGAGAAATATTAGTGGTGGTGCCCACTTTGTGCCAGGCACTGTGCCCCGCCTGGGACCTGCATAAAGGCCGGCACTTGGTTTACCACGTTGGTCTCGGGGCCAGATAGTCATGGATGCATTCGAGAAATGTTCGTGGCGGTGCCCACTTTGTGCCAGTTACTATGCCCCGCCTGTGACCTGCATGAAGGCGGGCACTTGGTTTACCAGGTTGGTCTCCGTGCCAGAGAGTCATGAATGCATTCGAGAAATGTTCGTGGTGGTGCCCACTTTGTGCCAGGCACTGTGCTCCGCCTGGGACCTGCATGAAGGTGGGCACTTGGTTTACCATGTTGGTCTCGGGGCCAGATAGTCATGGATGCATTCGAGAAATGTTCGTGGTGGTGCCCACTTTGTGCCAGGCACTGTGCCCCGCCTGGGACCTGCATAAAGGCAGGCACTTGGTTTACCACGTTGGTCTCGGGGCCAGATAGTCATGGATGCATTCGAGAAATGTTCGTGGTGGTGCCCACTTTGTGCCAGGCACTATGCCCCACCAACTGTGACCTGCATGAAGGCGGGCACTTTGTTTACCATGTTGGTCTCGGGGCCAGATAGTCATGGATGCATTCGAGAAATGTTCGTGGCGGTGCCCACTTTGTGCCAGGCACTGTGCCCCGCCTGGGACCTGCATAAAGGCAGGCACTTGGTTTACCATGTTGTTCTCGGTGCCAGATAGTCATGGATGCATTCGAGGAATATTCGTGGTGGTGCCCACTTTGTGCCAGGCACTGTGCCCCGCCTGGGACCTGCATAAAGGCCGGCACTTGGTTTTACCACGTTGGTCTCGGGGCCAGATAGTCATGGATGCATTCGAGGAATGATCGTGGTGGTGCCCACTTTGTGCCAGGCACTGTGCCCCGCCGCCTGGGACCTGCATAAAGGCGGGCACTTGGTTTTACCACGTTGGTCTCGGTGCCAGATAGTCATGGATGCATTCGAGAAATGTTCGTGGCAGTGCCCACTTTGTGCCAGGCACTGTGCCCCACCAACTGCGAACCAGACAGATGCCCTGCGAGAGGCTCGTTCGTACTTGATTAGGGAAGACGAGCTAGAAATGAACTAGCAACAGAACAATCTCAGACAGCGGTGGCGGTGGGGACAAAGAAACGGTAACCAAATTGGGAGGGAGAGGCATCGTAACACGGGGAGGTGGTTGGGGCTGAGCCTCAAAGGATACCGAGTCAGCAAAGGCCAGGGTGCCTGGATTTGGGGAACCTGAGGGACCACAGTGTGAGAGGAGCGGAGTGAACAAGGAGGAGCAGCCTGAGAGGGGGTGGTGGGGAGGCCTGGCCGCACCCCACAGGGTCCCTCAACCTCGGGGAGCCTGTGGGGCCAGGTGCTTGTGATTCCCTGTGCACCCCAGCATGCTTAGCATCATCTCTGACCCCCAGATGCCCGTCAGAGGCCCCTCCCTCTGCCCAGTGGTGACGATCAAAAAAGCGACTGGACAGCTACTTCTTAGATGCGTGTGCCGAGTTACCTAAGCCGGGTCCCCATGTCTTCATCTGCAAAGTGGGGATCGTTTACGTAACAGCCTCACAGGGATACAACATGGAAAAGGGACCCTTTTTATAAATGTCCTGGGTTTAAACTTCCGGGTAACCTGGTTCCTAAGATTGGCCTCTTCCGTAGCCCTGTCTGCCAAAGAACCGAATGCCCACCCGGGCAAGCGTCTGTCAGCTGTTTATGTCAGAGCAAAACGCAGAGGTTTGCGGCCTTTGGTCAGTTATGACCAAAGTGAGGAGCCCTCCCGCTCAAAGACATCGCATACACACATAAGCGGAGACAATTTTGTCAACCACATCCGGGTCCATACACCCTAACACCCAGGAACACCGTTCATTAACAGCTATTTAGCGAATGGCTGCTAGGTGCCCACAGAATACCAAGGCGAGCAAGACCAAAAAGCTTGCAGTGTTATTGGACTTGACATTCAAGGACCAACATTGTAGAGATTGAGAACCTCTACCTTAGGGCATCTCCTTTGACAGTTCTCCTTCGGCTTTCAGGGCAGATAGACATGAAAATATAAGCGCACTACACATGGCATGGATCACTCGCGTCCACATACAAAACTAAGCCATGTGGTCCATCTCTGTAAAGAATAGAAACTAAAAAAAAAATGCAGAATGGGCTGGACAGCCTGTGTGCTGAAGGAGGAAGCCCTGGGCCCTAGGCCTCGTGGCAACAAAAACAGGGCACAGCAAAAACCAACCCCGATGCTCTGGCTGGTTTAGCTCAGTGGATAGAGCGTGGGCCTGCGGACTGAAAGGTCCCAGGTTCGATTCCAGTCAAGGACATGTACCTGGGTTGCGGGCACATCCCCAGTAGGAGGTGTGCAGGAGGCAGCTGATTGATGTCTCTCTCTTATTGGTGTTTCTAACTCTCTATCCCTCTTCCTTCCCATCTGTAAAAGTCAATAAATAAAATATATTTAAAAAAAAAAAAAAACCTGTTGGTGAATTTAGTGTTCAGGTAATATTGTCATCCCAGGCCAATGTGCTAAATGCTTTTAATTTTGATTTATCAAATTAATATACATCTCACCCTCAGTATAACTCTGTGAGATAGGTATTTTCTTTTCCGTTTTTTAAATGAAGGAGCTGAAACTCAGCAGGGTTAGGTGACTGAACCAGCTACCCAATTAATAGCACAACCATTCAACTCCAGTTCCTGACTTGAGTGTTTTCCAAGCTGTCTGCTTTTTTTGGGGGGACAGGGAAGGGGAAGAGGAGCGGAGAGAAGGTGTTTCTAAATTTAGGAGGGTTTGTTTTTGTTTCAGATAGAGGCATCAGAAGATGGGAGAAGGAAGAATGATAATCTGACCTCATTTCCTAAGCAAACGACAGGAAATAGCCTGTTGAAAGGAACACTGTCTCCGCGATTCCATGTAGTATTACTTTTAAAATGGGAGCTTTCATCTTCTTCAGGCTGCACATGTGGGCAATAAGATGTCCATTGAAGTTCTAGTGCCTTATTCATTTTATTTGGTTCATTCCATCGCATAGTTAATGTTATAACTTGGAAAGATTTTTATTTGAATTTTCTCTCTCTCCGCAGAATAGGCCATGTCTGGTCCAACTGATGAGACTGCAGGAGACCTGCCTGTGAGAGACATAGGTCTGAACCTCTTTGGCGTGGGAGGGTTACAAGGTACGGCCAGCTGTTATTTATTACAGTTATGAACTTTGATCAGTAACCTCTTTACTTTTAATTTAAAGTATTTTTGATATTTATACAAACCGAGCCCATTTAAAGTAACTATATAGCTCTTGATTGGGCTAAACGAGAGGATGGAGTGTTTAGAACAACATATGGCATTTTACTGCATGCATCAATTATCAACAGCTCATAGAAAATGTAAAATCCCCCTCTGTTCTGATCAAGAATTGTCATAAATCATCTTTTTAAAATTCCACACATCAGTAGAAACTACAGAGAGAGAGAGTATCAAGCCTCCAGCCCCAACTGCCTGGCTTAAATCACATTCGCCATTAAAATGTTGCTTTACGTTTACATCTTATACGGGAGGAAATGACATATTTAAAAATGTTTTGTCTTTCAAGTAGAGCATCTCAAAAACGGGTTGTTTACCCACATGATATTGACTCTGATTTATCAAATTAATATACATTGAATGATGTGTTCCTTATCCTTTTATATCTGAGCGGTTGCTGTGGACCTAAAGAGCACTTTCCAATTAAGAAATGAAAGCGCATCGCTTTAAGGAGTGTAGGGCTGTGTTTTCCTTGGTGCAGACGGTGTGTCCGCCACACAGTCACCCCACTGCCTTTGTCACTGAGAAGCTGTGACGTCAGACATGTTGCATGAAGGCATGTTCATCCACCTGTTCCTCGGAAGAGTGGCAGGGGTCACCTTGAACTCCCGCCAAAAGGTGGTCAAGACATTGGTCATTGAAAACGATAAAGTTGACCATACAGTTTTTATTGTTAAAAGTAAAACATGTATAGGCTTTGCTTCAGGTTTTTGGCAGAGTGTCAGAGACTCAAATACCAGTAAATTTTAAGTGTGCAAAGCTCCGTATTGGGACTTGATACCCTAATTCAGTTCTTGCTCTCAGTTCCCCGCCAGAGGGCTTTAATCTTTGTCCATTTGTTCTTTGTTTCTCTTGGAGGATTGCTGCAAATCGGCCGACTTCACAGTGATATGGAAAGTACCAAACTTAAGCATATGTAAAAAATATCATATACACATGCTGAAAGGTATCAAAGTTCTTTAAAAATATTTAAGATAGATTATAAATAATTTGCAAAGGATTTCTTTTTTGTCTTTCAAATTTTATGTGGTTTATTTTTTTATAACCCAATACCCGTGGCTCAGAAAAACATATTTTGATCATGTTATGTTCACCCGATTATTGTAATAACCTTTTGTAAAAAAAAAAAAAAAAAAAAAAAACTTCTAGTTTCGTTTTTTCACCATTCAGTAGATAAGTCAAAAATCCTCTATTGAATCAGAGTCCCAGCTTACATCTTAAAAGAATGGTTATTTGATTCCTCTTTAGAGTGGGCATTGTTATTGTCCCGATCCTTCCATATGTTGCATATAAAGTGTTAATAGCAAAGGTTTTTATTCTGACCTCCAGTCAGTGATGTGAACGATGCTGTAATCTTTTCAAAAGCGGTCTTAATTGTGGGTCACAGAGGGGAAAATCTGAAAAGAGTGCATCAGATCTCGTATTAATATCAACAGTTATCATTTGGAGAGACCAGTTGGGGTGATCCCATTATGAATGATCTCGGCATTTTTTTTGCAGACGCTTCAGCAACACAGACGATGAAGTCGCACCAGGTCATCGTGTCCCGGATCAGTCGCGAGGAGCTGGAAGACAGATTTTTGCGTTTGCACGACGAGAACATTCTCCTTAAGCAGCATGCCCGCAAGCAAGAGGACAAAATTAAAAGGTTCTGATAAAAAGCTTTGAGCTCTTTTTCCCGACGAGGATTGGCTTTTTTTATAAACTTAATTGAAGACTCCACATTGAATCCCTTGTTTTAGCCAGGCAGGTTGTAAATAAATACAATTTTTTAAAAATGGAAACTCTTAAAAACTATCAGGATAAACCAAGAAGATCATAAGTGTTTATTATGCCCCCAGTTGCTGTTTGAAAGGGAGAGAGCTATTAGCTAAGTGTGCCAGGCGTGTATCATATCTATAAATAACTTCGGGTTTCATATTTATAGCTTCATAAGCAAATGGCCAAAGCATCTGGTTTTTTAAAACGTCTTGATTTTTAAAATGAAAGTTTTAAAAAGTAATTAGCTATTTTTAAGTTGTTAAAATGCATGTGTTTTTAAACTGGAGGGTTGACTAATGAAAGCATCACTCCAGTATCTGGAACACATTTAACTTCGCTTGCGTTAGCCTAGAGTCTGTATCGATCAGAGACTCGGCCGCGTCTGGAGAAAGATGCCACCTCTGATGTGCGTGCAGAAATGTCCGCACAGATGATTTCTTACGAGTCGATGTCCCTTCATTGTCTCCTGTTCAGAAACACGGCGACTCTCTTCTGAATGGGTGGCATTCAGAACAGAAAGTGCTTGCACTTCTAGGAGCGGGAACAGGTCTGTGTTCCTCCTCATGTGGTAGGTGAAACACAAAGGCAGGACAGCTAGGAAAGAAGATGGGTGTCTGTCTGTCTGTCTGTCTGGAATGGACTCTAAAGAGGCCACTCGAGCTCAGTTTCTAGTCCGTGGGCTTTGCTGTGATGCCCGGGGCTGATGTGCGCCGGGCTTGGACTTGGAGTCACGGTGATGTCTGTGTTTCAGGACATGTGACCCCCTCGCCTGATTCCCTTTCTGGCCGGTCGCACGCACACACACACACACACACACACACATGTCCGCCTGTCAGAATGAGGAATGTGCCCTCTCCCCGAGAAACACTCCTTTTTCTTTCTAAGCGTAATTGGTCAGTAAAAGAATTGAATTCGCAACCTTGACCTCATTAGTAATTTGTCCTA
>PVJN01044809.1:0-17168 GCA_004026805.1 Lasiurus borealis | reverse complement strand
GACAACAGCCAATAAAACAATAGTTGTCCAGTGTGGATGAATAAAAATTATCCCTGTTTTTTTTTTTTTTTTGTCACATTGGCAAAAAAATATACTTTTTACTGTGCAGCAGAATTTTAGTAATTAGTTTATGTGTGCCATGAGATGAAAAAGGTTGAAAATTGCTGCCTTAATAATAATGTGCCCATCCCTGTCTCCTTCACACACCAAGCCTCTCATGGATCCCGTCTGCCTTACTCACCCTCTTTCTTCTAAACCCTGAACACTCTTAGAAGCTGATGATAACTCAAAATGCTCATTGTGTTTCAGCAGAGAGAGGAAGAGAAAAAGGAAGACAAAATAGAGGAGTAAAATTTCTTGGGAATTTAAAGCTACATGTGAAATTTTTGTGAGGTTTGTAAAAATGGCATTTAGAAGGGAATTTTAAAAACATTTTTACTGCCTTTTCTAATGTCATTTACATACCAAAAGTTGTTATTCTTTCAAGACATACAATATGCAAGAGATGAAGACCAGTAAAGAAAAAGTTGTAAACATCCCAAAATGATTGAAGAGAAAGCTTTTTCCTCCCTTTCTAGTTGCATCTGTGATCTGTGTCTTCATACGGGCTTCTTATCTTTAGTCCCAAACTCAAGTCACACATTGTCAGTTCCTGGTGTTCCCACTGGGAGGCGGCAGAATGTGGGTCCGAGAAATCATGAGGGCAGGCACTGGCCCCGGACCAGGGAACATTTTCTGGTTCACAGGCTCACACAGAAACGTTGCAACTGCAGGAGGCATCGCCAGAGCTGGAACTCCGCATCCTCCACCCTGGGCTTTCACTGCTTCCAGTGCTTGTCCACACAAGGCCAGGTCGTTAGACCTGAAACTCCTGAGGGTCCTTCTCCCAGCCTCTCCACCAGAGAAAGTCAGAGACCACCAGGCCCAGGAAATGGTGGGTTGACTTCCAAGGAAATCTCACCCTCTCTCAGAAGACAGTGAGAGGAGATGGAGAAGTTGGTCTTGAGCTGACATATGTTGGTCTCGAGTCTCAGCAAGCTCCTGACCATCCTCAAGCATCTGTCCCTTCATCGGTGAAATGGGGATAACATCGTACATCCTCACAGTTTTGAGGTTTGGGCGCCTTGTGTAGGTCATAGAGCACTAGAGTTGTTTTGACCAAAGCCCGGTCATAGTATAAATTAAAAACCAAGTGATTTAATCCACTGCAATTACTCATTATGATATTTGGAAGGATGTAAGTCGACAATTTTCACTTAGGAGCCCATCTGTCTCAAAAGTGAGAATATACACTTGGCCATTTGGAGCATTGTGGAGGAGAGAATTTATACTTAAGATCCAGATTTTCCTGCTAGGAAAGTATCAATACTATGACACAAATGTAGGAACAGATTTTGCTTCCAACATTTCACTTTAATAAATGTAATTGATCACATTTCTTCCTGAGTATGTCACACTATGGGTAGTTAAGGGCCTCCACATTCATGGTGACAAAAAGACATTTTTAATGAACCTTCTGCCACTTTCCTGTGACTCATAAAGCTACATTCCAAAACGTGAGAGGAGTGGGTAATTCTCATACACTAATCTGTCAAATCCAGGGGACACTGTTATCTCTTCAGAACTGAGCAGATGGAAAAGCTATCTCTGTTGATTTTGCTACTTTCCCAGGTACCCAGGACCAGGCAGAGGTTAAGAGTAGCCACAGGCACTTAAAGAACATGTGGTTCTGAAGGTACTAGTTTCCCAGCTCCCTCCTTCCCAGGAAGAGTAATCACAGCATTTAACCAGCAAGGGTAAGAGTAAGTTTTGGTAGCTCGGCTTCCTCACCAGACCCACCCTACATTTACACCTTTAGCTCCATGGCTTCCCTGGTCCCTCCTAAAGGCTTCCCATGGTGTCCCACTGACTTTTCTTCTCCTCTTCTCTCCCTTAAGACAGGGCTGCTGAAGGTTCCTTTCAATTGCTCAACACTTGATCCCCATAGCAAATCTCCATAGCAACTGTAAGGCAGGTTTTCCAGATGGAAAAAACTGAGCTCTGGTGGGTTACTCAAGGTTAGACTTGAACCTGGGGTTTCTAAGTTTTTAGTAAGGAATCTTGCAATTATTTATTTATTTATTGTTAATAATAAAAATATCCTTACCTGAGGATATTTTTCCATTGATTTTTAGAGAGAGTGGAAGGGAGGGGAGAGACACAGAGAGAGCAACTTTGATGTGAGAGAGACACATTGATTGGCTGCCTCCCGCACACATCCCAACCAGGTCCAGAGATTGAGCCTGCAACCGACGTATGAACCCTTGACCTGAGACCCTTCAGTCTGAGGCTGAATGCTCTATCCATTGAGATAAACCAGCTAGGGCACAACCCTTACTTTAGATGTCTGTGGCACATTAGATTTCTGCAGGCAAGACAGAAATTTTGTCTGGAAATGGCAACAGCTCTGGCCTCTAATCGGATGGCAGGAAGGGAAAGTAGGGGAAGATGCTGTGTTCAAGTCCTCAGAGCAGCTTTAAAGTTCACAAACAACTACCATGTGACCTCGCAGACAGGGACTGGTCTCTGACGCATGGCTATGCCATTCCTCCTCGATCTCTGTAGGAAATGAGAGATACAAGATCTGGGGTGGAATGCAAACTATTTCTTAAGGGAGCATGCTAGCATCTCTCTTCTCCCAAGAATTCCTTCCTGAAGAAAACTTGGGCTCATTTTCTTTCTCTCTGATTCTTATCCGTGGCTATACTGGCTCCCTGTTTAAAGGAGAAAGAGGAAGAAGAGGGGACTGTAGAAGCAAGTAGGAGAGAGCCACGGAATCCAGGTGAAACAGCAATATTTCCAAGCAAAGGAAGGCCTCTTCTATGACCTGAATTCCCTCCATTTCTCCGGGGACTTCCCTGAGAGTGCGCTCCACATCGACTTCCACATACTCCAACAAGAGTCCCCTCACCTCTGTCTCACACCACCAACCCCAACCCACACACACTCTTCCTCACTCACCCCCATCTCCTAGAAATGTGCAAAGTGTAGAAAGATGTCTGTGCTCCTGGGAAAGAGAAAATAAAAGCATCATTTTTGTGTGTGTGTGTGTGTGTGTGTGTCCACCTATTTTGGGAGGGGAACACCTGAGCTGGGCGGAGAAGGCAGGCTGGGCTCAGGCATCAGCATGATGAGGAGGTTTAGTCAGAGAATCAGATGCTGATAACAAAGAGTAGGCATAGCCGTGATCACAGGCAGAGCCCAAAAGCTGAAGAGACCCTGGAGACCACACAGCATCACCCTTTCCCTTCCTGAGGAAACTGGAAGGTAGGAGGCTCATGCCCAGGGCTACACATCCCTGGGGCAAGATGGGGGGAGGCTGCGAGATGGAAGTGCACCTTAGAAGGGCAAGGATGTGGCTGAGGTCTGGAAACCTCCCCAGAACCTCTCCTAATTCTCCAGTGACCTTTCTGGCCTTGCCTTTTTGGAAGGAGGGGAGGATTTTTGCAGAGCCATTCTCAGTTTCCTTATCTGAAATTGGGGGCATGAGCCTCTCTTTTTCAGGGTTAGTTTTGAGGGTAAATGGAATGTAAGAAAACACCTAGCACGATGGCTGGCATGTACAAGGACTCAGTAAAAGTCTGGGCACCTCCTCTGTCTTTCCGTCTGGCCTTCCCTTACAAAGTATGCACTGCTCTGCCTGAATTTTCTTCTATCTTGGGCAGAAACCTTGGGAAATGGTTATTCATTCTGTTTGCAAACAACTTGTTGCTAGTGTCTGGGAAGGTGTCAGAGCACAGAGGAAGAGCCAGGCCCAGGAGCACTGTGGCCGGCAGTATGGATGTAGCCCAGGGGGAGTGGAGGGAGACTCAGGATGCAAAACTGGGAGCCCTGAGGGCACTTCTGTCTTCCCTGTTCATCCTCTCTTCCCGTGGGAACAGCTGGGGCCTGGGGAATTCAGCCACACAGGCTTTCTTACCTTGAGAGGCAGGGCGGTAGGCGGGGCCGGATAGCTCTTGCTGGTCTGAACGGGCGGGTGGTATCTGTAGAGCATTGCCCTCCTTGCCCGCACTGTGGTACCTGTGTCCTCTTTACAGCTCTTCGGGGGTACCTGGCCGGTGGCCGGTCCTCTCCTCAGCTCGGCCCTCTGACCCCTGCCAGCAGCGTGGGCCAGCGTGGCCTGTGGAATTGAGGATCCCAAAGCGCTCCAAAGCTGAGGCTCTGCGCCCCACAGGTCCTGCGGGGCCGTGAAGACCTGGCAAGGCTTCCAGCCCCTGGAGGGATTGCTGCTTCCCTCGCTCATGATGACATCTGGGCTAGGCAGTCTGCATGACCGGGGCTGAGGCAGGCCAAGTTTCCTGGAGGCAGGGGCCAGGTACCGCCTGCAATGTGGGGATCCGCAAAGGCCACTCCTCCTCACATCCAGATCCTGGGGTTTTTCCTCTCCCTCCTTCTCCTGCTTCCGAGCAGAGCAACTGAAAGCAGCTGGTTGCTCCGTCCCATGGCCCTCCTTCTGCAGCAGCCGGGAGGGAGGAACAGCCTTGCCCCGTGTGCGCCTGAGGTCCTGGCCTGCCAAGAAGCCAGTCCTGGGACTCGGGAGAATGTGTCCCTCCTCTGGGCCCCCTGGGGCTGCGGTCCAGGCTGTCGCTGTTGGAGACAGGGCGGGGAGAGCTCTGCCAGGGGAGGCCTGCAGCTGGATGAAGAGGAAGGAAGTTTTCATCTGCTGCTGCTTGGGCTGCTCAGCCATTTCCTCCAAGGGGGTAGGGCTTGTCCTTGCCAGGGTCGCGTTTCAGACCTCAGTGCCCAGGAATGCAAACGACAGCAGCGGTGGGCAGACGTGACTGGGTGGCCCCATGGTTCCACCAACAGGAACAGCCTGAGGATGCAAATGACACGTCTTCAGCCCTGATGGGGGGATCTTCAAGAAGCAAGGGTCAGGGATGATCCTGGGATGCCATGGGCCTGGACTCTGCACCCACTTCCTAGAATCACAGAAGCAAGCAGATCAGTGGAGAAGGACCTGGGACAGAGAGGTGGGCAGGGATGGCCAAGACTGCGCCTCTCGCACCTTGTGTCATACGGGATTCCTTTTTCCTCACTGTTCCCCTCCCCATATTTGAAATAAAACACAAATGCTTATTTGTTTCATTACTTAACCCTAAACTGTACATGAGCCACACCTGTTGGGTATCTGGCCTGTGAGGCACTTGTGATTTATAGATGAAGCTTCGGTATACTTCAAAGGTACTTTTAATCTACCTCGCCCGCACTGATAACACATTTGTATACAGATTCCATGTTTTAATGCACTTCCACTTTAAATCCTGTGGTTATTTAGGAGTTCCCGAGGGGTAGTCCCCGCGGATCAACATCAAAATGCTTGGCATCACACACATGTGGAAAATACATTTTAGAAAAGAGACGAAAAAGAGAAAAAAGAGGGAAAGATAAAATAAGAAAAAAAAGAAACCCAGGTAAGAGATCAGGGGTTTATGCAGTAGGGTTTTCTGTTTGTGTTTAACAATACTTGAGCCTTCTTATTGTGTTTAAAAATACTTGAGCCTTCTTAACTTGTGAGAACAATAGCAAGTCACCTGGAAACTCAAGAGTATTCCCATTGGGTGGTACTAGAGGCTCACGTTCTCTCACAATGGGAAAAACGCTTTTGGGTCCTGCTGACCCTGTCCCTGGGGGCAGAAGAGGATGAGGGGTGAGAAAGCTTTCTTTTTTTTTTTTTAATCAATTTGAATTTGACTGGAAGGAACAAGGAAATTATCGTCTGAGATTAAACTGAGCAGAAAGCTGGCCGCTCTGCACACAGGAGCCAGGGCCCTCTCTCTCTCCCTGACACCTGGCCGTTACCTCACATTGGCAGCACCCCTAAAGTGAGAGAGGGCCTCAGCCCTGGCTGACCCCTGCTGGCCAGGGTGCCTTTCAGGAAGTCCTCAGGATGGGTGATTGGAGCCCTGCGGTTTTTCCTTTTTAAACATCTTTAGACAGGTTCTCACCCAAGGGTGTGGCAGCTTTGCCCACATTTCCAGACAGGTGACATCTTTCCAGATCTGTCCAGAGCTGTCTGGACCAGGCACGAGCCGCTATGATCCCTTATGGAGATCTGTTGTCACAGTTGCAGAAAATAGTTCTCCCAAGAGTGGCAATTCCAGAGAACAAATGTTAGAGGCCCGTGTCCCAGGCAGTTCCAACGGCTATTCCTTTCAGACGTTTAAGACAAAACAGTCACATTCTGCTCCTCAAAACTCATTCATTCTCTCAGGTGAAGTCCACAGCAGTCTGTCCCTTGGCAATTAAGTTGGGAGCCTTCTGGAGTCGTTGTTCCCAATTTGGTTGTGACCTGTGGTGACTCACAGCCTGATAGGAAGGAAAGAAGGTGGTAACTATAGCCTCTCCTGCTCCTGATGTGTTGAATGCCTTCTAGACTCAAGAAAGAACGAGAGCCCTGACCGGTTTGGCTCAGTGTATAGAACATCAGCCTGCGGACTAAGGGGTCCCAGGTTCGGTTCTGGTCAAGGGCATGTACCTTGGTTGCAGGCACATCCCTAGTAGGAGGTGTGCAGGAGGCAGCTGATTGATTTTTCTCTCTCATCGATGTTTCTAGCTCTCTATCCCTCTCCCTTCCTCTCTGTAAAAAAATCAATAACATATTAAAAAAAAAAAAGAAAGTATGAGAGACAAGGCCTCAGAGGCAAGGGGTAGGACATGGGATTGGGGAAAGCTGGGCAAAAATGAAAACTGAAATGGCTAGGGAGGCAGAAAGAGGGTAAGAGGGGGAATGTCCAGGGCGTGGACATGGGCACTGAACTGAAGGCTATGTCCTGGGAAAGGTAGAGCAATGTCAAGAGTAAGCATCTCACAAGTAAAAATCCCAGTATCTGGTCTCATTAGAGTCTACATTTCCCCCTTCTTGTTGTGAAAAGGGCCACATCATGCCTTTGCTGGGACAGAACTTAGGTTTAAAGCTGACCGTGGTGACCAGTTCTTGACTTCTGGATCTTTCTACCCTTGCAGGAATTAGGGAATAGAGCAAGAGATTAAACTTCCCATGAGTGACTGAGACTCACGGTGATTTACCTCTGAAGCCTTTGTTTAGGGCTATTACTGGAGGGTAATCCTCCTGCAGGGTAAAAAGTGGGTACTGAATCAGTAAGTGTTTATTAATTGTTCTAATTAAGACCTGATAAAAAACCTCTTTCCCTTCTATTTAAACAGTGACTCATTGTGCAGGTCGGTGTATCATACACATAGCTTTCTAAACCCACTGCTGCATTAGTCATATTTTTATTGTGTTTCCGCCTGTCCCTGGCAATTAAATTGTGAGACTTCTGGAGTCATTGTGCCCAAGTTGGTTGTGACCTGTGGTGCCTCACATCCTGATAGCAAGATATATGTTTTAAAAAAGTTGCTCATATATAGTTCTGATCTGAGTTTACAGTTGAGCCAAATGTGCTCTGTATGGAAGAAGAGTTGCAACACCGAAATATTTTGAATGGCTTCTGAGACTGTCTACTGGTAAAGCTCTTTGAAAACATCTTTCTTTTCTTTTTCTTTCTTTCACCATAAAGAACAATATGTGATTGGCATCTGAATAAATGGTATGAGAAAGTGCTAGAAAGAGAAGTATTACTGAAAGTCAGGGTCTGGCAGAGATGTCAGAGACATGGTGGAATCCAGACAAGATCCAGAAGGCAGCAGCATTTGTGTGGGTGGGAAGACAGAAGAGAAAGGGCTCCAACAAGAGTGTGAGTGAGGCTTTGCAGGGTGGGTTCGGGGGGCGCGTTCGATCTGAGGGAATCACACAGAGGGGCAGTGGGCGAAAACTGCAACCAGTGGCTGTGGAGTTTGTCTTTGTGTTGGAGACACTGTCAGAAGCATGGTAGACGTGGGTCTTAGAAGGCTAGTGAGCAGCAGTTAGTTAAAAGGTTTGAATGGGATGGGTGAGCACTGGAAGGAGTCCGTGGGGGTGAGCTGGGAGAGAGGACCAGGTGGTGCTAAGAGGATAGAGAGCAGCACGTCAGAGCCCCTGTGTGGTTACAACCGAAAGGGCGCCAGTGCTGGTGTTGCCTCTTGTTAGTCGTCTTGAGCAAGCTGCTTTATCTCTGGGCCTCGGTTTCTTTATTCTTGTGGCATCCTGAGGACTAAATTGGGAAGCAAATGGGAAGGGTGTGGCACACGGGGGCAGTAGATATAATTACAGCCATTACCCAGTTTCAGAGAAACAGGCCGTTTTCTCCGATTTACTTATAAAATGTGCACTTAGAAATAATTCCTCTTCTGCTAATCAAGCTTTTGGAAGGCTGCTTCCAGTAACCTTACCACACTACGAGGATGGCTTCGCTGAGGAACAATCTGGAGCAATCAGAGATTAAGTGAAGGAGATATAGTCTCCGGCTCTGGCTTGGGCCTCAACCACAAACACCTCACACCTCACTCCTCACATCTCAAGCCTCTTCCCCCCCAATCTCCTCTGTGAAGTGGAACTTGCTTCCTGCCTGGCTGTGAGGACCACCCCCTACACACACACACACACACACACACACACACACACACACCCCTCCAACTGCCCAGCACTTTCTTTGTGGAAAGGGCTTCAGAAACCGTGAATGACCATCAGGGCATGACACAAGACAGCATTTCAATCCCTCATGCTCTGGTTCAGGAACTTTTTCCATTTACTTCAAAAGCAGTCAGCCTGTGTGATCAGATGCCAGGGTAGGCACATCCCAACCAAAAGTACAAAGAATGGCTCAAAACACACCATGTGTGTAAGGGGTCAGGGTGGCAGGCAGCAAAGAAAATAGAAATGAAGGACTTTCTAATCAGTATACGTTTCAAGTGTTTCCATCTGGTTCTCCCATAAATAATCATCATCACAGGGGGACTCTCTGACACAGTGTCATCTCCTGAAACATGAGCTGGGCCACAGGGAAATGAGTTTGGGGAACATAAGAGGTAGAATAATTAAAGGTACCATGTGCCCCTGGTACTTGGAGACAATTTTTTTCCACTTCTTCAAATTTCAGGTTTTTAGCTATAAAATAGAAGATAAAGTTGACCCTAAATATATGCGTTGGGAAGCAGTGTGGCATCATGTCAAGAGCATGACTTGGGAGCCTAAAAGATCTGGGTCTGTACCCACTTAATTGCTATATTGCTTTGGGAAAATAGTTTAGGTTCTGCAGACTTCGGTGTCCATGTCTTTGACACAGAGAGCCTAATATTTACCTCATTCAAGGACTAGAAGTAATACATAAAAGATGCCCACGGCAGTGTCAGGCATTCAGTAGCTCTCATCATCTCCATCATCAAGCTCACGATTACACAAATCTCCCCACAGTAATGGAGGAAACTGAGCTACTATTGTGAAGGTGTGCTCCTAACCAGTAGATACAGTGTCCTGGAAAACCTGGAAACCTTATTTGATGTGGCATGAGTAGCAAAGCTCAGATTGGGTGAGTCCAAGAATACTGCCATTTTGGATGGAATGATTGGTCCCCGCAAGATTCATACGTTGCAGCCTAGTCCCATTGTGATGGTATTTGGAGGTGGGGCCTTTGGAAGGTCATCTGGTCATGGGGGTGAAGCCCCTTTGGTAGGATAGCATCCTAATAAGAAGAGGCCAGAGAAGAGTTAACTCTCCTTCTGCCATGTGAAGGCTCACCAGGAGTCAGCACTGTTCAACCAGGAAGAGGGCTCTCATTACAAACCAAATTGGCCAGCACCTTGATCTTGCATTTCCCAGCCTCCAGGACTATGAGAAAAAGTTCCTGTCGTTGATAAGGCACTCAGTTTATGGCCTTTTGTGCTAGCCACCCAAGCTAAGACAGAACGTGCCACCAAGAATTGGAGTGCTGCTCTAACAAATACTAAAGTGTGGAAGCAGCTTTGAAACTGGGTTATGAGGAGGGGCTGGGAAACTTTAAAGTGCATGCTGCGAGAAGTGAAGATTAACATAAAGGACTTTTTAAGGCAATTCTGGTGAGAGCTCAGAAAGGAAAGGAGAGAATGCTTCCATCTCCTTAGAGAATACACACATAATCATGCCCAGAATGTTGGTGGAGATATGGATGGTAAAGGCCATTCTTGTGAGGTTTCAGATAGAAATAAGGACTGTGTATTGAACAATGGAGAAAAAACAATCCTTGTTATAAAGTGGCAGAGAACTTGGCTGAAGTGTGTCCATGTTCTAGAATCCTAAGGAAGGTAGAACGTGGCCGGTGATGAAACTGAATATTTCTCTGAGGACATTCCTAAGCTGTGTTGAATGAGTAGCTTAGTTCCTTCTGACTTTATAGAGTAAAATGTGAGGAGAGAGAAATGGCTTGAAAATTGAATTATTAATAAAAAATGAAGTAGAACTTAAAACTTTGGAAAATTCCCGTAGTGTGAAAATGAGGAAGCTTGCTTGGAAGAGAATAGTTAGGGGGTAGCCAGAGGATAGTTTGACTGCCAGGTAAGAAGCATCATAAATATTTTACTTTTGAAGATCAATCTCAAAGGAGAGTAGGAAAAGGGAGTAATTTAGCCAACCTTTGCTTACTCATGGGTGAGTCCATGCAACAGAAAGGATTTTTCATGGCACACACCACAGTGAATTACAGAGTTATTTGCTTGCTTAGCAGCTTGAAGTTTGTTTCCTCTCACACCAAGGCAGGTACCATGTGATTTGTTTTCCACTCTAAACCTAGCCCCTACCTCAGAGCTAAGCAAACAGGAGGAGCTCAATAAACATTTGTTAAGTGAAAAAGTGATGTATGAATGGACAGGTTCTTGCCCTTAATAAGCTTGTAATTTAAAGGGGAAGACAGAAAACTTACAGCTTTAATGCAAGACAGAATGTGGTAAATATTGAATAGAAGGTGTAAAGAGAGAGAGATGAGTTCTGACGGGTCTCTTGGGGAAGGACCAGGGAAGAAATGCCATGTGAGATGGGCCCCCTTGTTCAGCATTTCAACAGGTGAAGATCGGGGAGTAGAACACTCAAGGCTGAGGAAATGAGAGGAAAGGCACAGAAATGGGGAGTCATACAGCAAGTTTAGGGCGTGGTGAGGGTTCAGGGCGATGCAGCACCTGCAGAGCGTGGGAGGGTGCTTAGGGAAATAAGGCTGGAGGGGCTCATCCAGATCACGGAGGGCCTGAAATCCAAGGTAACGGGGGATGGCTTACAGCTTCTGGGGGGGAGGTGACTTTGAGTATGAGAAAGACAGTTCGTTAGTACATACAAGTCAGTTCTTCAGCCCAACAAACTTTTCTAGGGTTTCTGGCAAAAGCTACTCCTCCAGGTAGAGGGTTGATGGTGGCTGCAAACCTGCCGTGTGCCAACACTTCCTAGGCCACATTTCACCAGCCCCCGGAGTAGCCACTGGCACCCCCAGCTTTAGCTGAGTAAACAGCGGCTCTCAGCCTTAATGAGTGGTGGGCTCTGCTAGGCTTCAATGCCATTCCCTGCAGCTCAGCTGTGCTCCCACCGGAAGCCGCCTGTGAGACACAGTGCATCTTGTTAGCTGGGAAAGGCATGGAGCCAGGACGGAGCGCCAAGGCTTGGTAGACACAATGTGATGCCAAGCGGCCAGATGCAGACAGACTCGGCATGCCGATAGGGTTCATCTTTGCCTGGCAGGCGAGGCAATATCAACAGCCTCAACTGGAGAGGAGTGGAGGTGCTTCTCACAGACACGCTGCACCTCAATGGCAGAAAAAAGCCCTTATTTGTCATGAAAGGCCACATCATGTAGAAGAGTGAGGGGCAGAGGGCAGAAAGCAACACTTCAAAGTACAACTGTTTGAAGACAGAATGCTTTGAAGTAGGTGTGTGTGCGGAAAAATGACTGTTTGTTGCATTTAACACACACATGCGTTAGCACCTCTTCCAGCGGAGCATCACATCCTCCCCGGCAGTCAGGGTGGCCTTGTAAGTGGGAGAGGAAAAGGTTGTTTCATAGGGCGCAGGGGTTCTTTCATATGTTGCAACCTGAACGAGGCCAGGGAGGCCTACTTGGCTTAATGGATATGCTCATCAGAGTGTCATAGATCCCAAAGTCCTCCCCGTACAGATTAACTGCTCTGGGTTAATCATTGTCTGGAGGGTGAGGATGGATTCTCTTTTAAAGCACTAATTACTCTGGCAGGAGCAAACCCACCTGACCCCTAATATCTTGTGCCAGAGCTTTTCTTAGGCTGCTTCTATAGGGGTTCATCGGCTCCTGGAGGTGAGAGCGGGGTGGTAGGGGGAGAGAAGAGGCCATAAGCAGTCTGGGGACAAGCACTCACCATCCCAAGTGAATTCCACACACGTCAAAGGTGGGGGGGGGGGGGCAGCTAAGGAGGCACTGCTGGTTTATGGGGCCCAGTGTGAGAATTTTTTCAAGTCCTTTCTATTTTTAAACTATGATAAATGATGTTAAAAATGTTAAGATTCCTTTATTCTCTCTAACGCCTTATTATTACAAATATTTGCTTCTAAAAGAAATGTATGCTAGCAGGTGTTACACACGGGACTGTGCTTTTTGTTTGTTTTTCCTTTAGCAATAGGGAGAAAAAACAATTAATAATCTAAAAAAAAAAATCCAGCCAAGCAGAAAACCGAGACGAGCAGCAGCTGTCAGGAGAGATGTATTCATCAGGCACAAATCAGTTTTCTTCCACCTTCTACTCTCTTTCCTTCTGGGTCACCAGAGGCCTGTCTGAGAGGCGGATGCCATGGTGCTGGCAGTGGTGATATGAGACAGACAGGAGGGAGAAGTAGTTAGTTGTTTGAGAAGAAACATTCCTTATGCTTTACCTTACATCTAAAAAATACATTTTTTAATATACATTTTTACTGAGAGGAAGGGAGAAATAAAGAGAGTTAGAAACATCGATGAGAGAGAAACATCGATCAGCTGCCTCCTGCACACCTCCTACTGGGGATGTGCCCACAACCAAGGTATATGCCCTTGACTGGAATCGAACCTGGGACCTTTCAGTCCACAGGCTGACACGCTATCCACTGAGCCAAACCAGTTAAGACTAAAAAATACATTTAAAACAAACAAAAAGAATTAAAAAGAAAAGGAAGGAAACAAACAGTTCTAGTAAAAGAAACTTGACAGGATACTACCAAGAGACATTCACAGTATGACGAGGTCATTTTATGCCAGTAGAAGCAATGCATTAATGGCACGTGTCTGTCCTTTGTGGGCTCTTGGACTAGGACTACCCTCTAGGAGGCATTGAGATGGCAGCATGGCCCGGGGAAAGGGCCCTCACATGGGCATCAGGAGACTTCTAGCCAGACCCCTCCCTCTGAGTAACTTTCTGACCTGGTACAGCAGCCTCTGCTCTCTGACAGTTCTTTCTCTTCTTAACCTAAAACGCTGCCTGCATCACCTTCAGAAGGAGGAATGACCTCTCAGGGTGGCAGAGGGGAAGAGCTAGGACCTCTGTCAGTGTAGACATGTTAAAAGGGTGGAGGGGAAGGCCGCCTCTGCCTTGGCCTTCATCCTTTCTGTGGAGGACAAGGTGAGTTCACCCTGAGAAGCAAGTGCTCTCGCAAAGAGGTCTGGAGGGTGTCTGGGTGAGCAGACGGAGATCAGAAAAGCTGGCAAAGCCACAGTAACGCTGACAAGCATAGACATGTACTGATCCTGACAAGCTCTTTGAGGTGGGTGGCAGCATTTCCCGGTGTGTGGAGCTGGCACATGGAAATCCTGCAGCAGTGGGGGTACGAGAGAGTGGGGTCAGAAAGAGGACCTGCGGTCAAAGATGAAGACATACTGCAGAGTACATTGCCTCATTGGAGATGCATGCTGCCTGTTAGCATGTGAATGCCTCTGAGAAGTCCTGCTGTAAAGAAATAGGAGTAACTATGTATTTAATCTTGAACTTGTTGGGCTATAGAAACTTTAAAAATTATGTTTGTTGCTCTGGTCTGTGTGGGTCTGTGGTTAGAGCGTTGGCCCATGCACTGAAGAGTCTTGGGTTCAATTCCCGGTCAAGAACACACTCCTGAGTTGTAGGTTCTATCCCCAGTACCAGTTGGGACATGTGCAGGAGGAAACCAAATGCTGTGCCTCTTTCACATCAATGTGTTTTTTTTTTCTCTCTCTCACTCCCTTTCTTCCTCCCTCCCTCTCTTTCACTTTCTCTTAAAAAAAAAATCAATGGAAAAAATATCCTCAGGTTAGGATATGTATTTGTTAAAATTTCACTGAACACAGTAGATAAAACATTGTTCTAGGGCCGTAGTCAGCAAACTCATCAGTCAACAGAGGCAAATATCAACAGCACAACGATTGAAATTTCTTTTGAGAGCCAAATTTTTTAAACTTAAACTTCTTCTAACGCCACTTCAAAATAGATTTGCCCAGGCCCTGGTATTTTGTGGAAGAGCCACACTCAAGGGGCCAGAGAGCCGCATATGGCTCACAAGCTGCGGTTTATTGACCACGGTTCTAGGGTATAAAGCACAAGCTTCCTAAAAGGTATACAATGCCCTAAAAAACTGAGCTCCTGCCACTCCCTGCCTCGAACCTCATGTTTAGCATTCTTGAGCCCAATTACCTGGGCTCCTCTCTGCCCACCCTGCACTGCCACAGTCTGCACGCCCCAGCCTGTCCTGCAGTCTGCATGCCTCATGCTCACTGAAAGCACAAATGCTCTCTTTGCTCACAAGCGCTCTCCCTGCTCTTTGACTAATTCTTACCCAACTTTTAATATTTGCGTTAGCATCATCCGGGAGGCTCAGCCAGCATGTCTCAGGGCTTGAGTATCAACCTACGAACTAGGTCATAGGTTCAATTCCCGGTCAGTGCATATGCCTTGCGTTTGATACCAGTAGAGGGCATGCAGGAGGCAGCTGATCAATGATTCTCTCATCATTGATGTTTCTCTTTCTCTCTCCCTCATCCTTCCTCTCTGAAATCAATATATGTATATGTATATAAACATCCAGAAGGACATGTTTATCAGGGACATTTGGTAGCATTGTATACTACTCTTCTGTCTGTACATTGTAATTCAATGAGTGGAACCATCTATTCAGAAAGATAACTCACTGATACACAGCAATATCCATTCTGTAGGTTGCTTTTTTACATATTATCTCACTGAGTCCTTGCTTCTATTCTGCAAGGAAGACACTATCATTATCATCATTTTATAGTGAGAAAATGAGGACCAGAAAGCCCAAGTGACTTGCCCAAGATCACTCAGTGGAGGCAGGGCATTCTCACTCCAAAGCCCAGGCCTGCCCATGTAGTGGGTTTGTGAGTCTTCAGGAAGAGAAAGACGCAAAGCACTGCATTAATCCCTGGGCAGTTCTAGGGCCAGAATGGTTTATCTTGGAAAGATAGTGCAGTGAAAGGGAAGGAAACAAGTACAAACTACTGGTTACAAAATAAGTCATGGGATTGTAACGTACAGCATAGGGAATATAGTCAGTGATATTGTGCTAACTATGTATGGTGTCAGGTAGGTACTAGACTTATATGTGATCACTTCATAAGGCATATAAATATCTAGTCGCTATGTTGTACACCTGAAAGTAATGTTTTATTGTATGTCAACTGTAATTTTAAAAATAAATTTAAAGATCAGTTTTCTGTTTTGATTACAGTTTGCATTTAGCACTATTTTATATTAATTTCAAGTGTCCAGCACAGCAGATAGACATATAGACTGTCCTAGTTACCGCCCCTCCCAGGATGTAGAGGTTACAAAGTATTCTCTCCAATAATTCAAGTACCCACCTGGTGCCATACATAGTTATTATAATATTGTTAGCTATTTAGGTTAGATTTGTTCTTGACTTCTTTATTTTTCCAGGTACTTTGGGTGGAATTCGTGGTTTTTTTTTTAAATACATCTTTAAAATCTTTACGACTATTTCGAAGTTTTCAAAATGCAAAGCTACTTCCATCACTTTTTTGAGGCCCCATTTCAGTATTTTGAAGGAGGTGGGCCTTGATGCTTCAGAGCTAGCTCACCGGGTCCTGTTCTCCAAGCTTAAAGCAATCTGATTTGGAAGGAGTGAGAGGTCACCTGTGTTTTAAAATAGCCAGCTGAGGAGAATCCAAGATGGCGGCATAGGTAAACGCCTACACTGCTGCCTCGCACAACAATTTCAAAACTACAACTAAAAGACAGAACAGACATCATCCAGAACCACAGGAAAGCTGGCTGACTGGAAACTGTACAACTAGAAGGAAAAAGAGGGGCTCACAGAGACCCAGAGGAGCTGCAAAAAGCTGAGGTACAGAGACGCGCGTGCTGAGAGAGCGGGTGCCCGAGTACCTGGCTGGCTTTCTCTGGCGGGAGGGAAACAGAGACTCCCAACAGCATTGAACCCCTTATCCTATGACACTAAACCCCAGATCCAGCCGAAACTCATACTGGGGGAGTTTGGACTGTGAAAAGGGAGAAGTGCACGGAAATTTAGGGGAGTCGCAAAAGATAGGAGGGCTGTCCTGCACGCACAAGGCACTGCTTGGAGGACCGATTGCTGATTGTGCCGCTGGCTTTCGCAAGTGGGCGGGAGACAGACCCTCCCAACTGTGCCACTTCTGAGTCCACTGGGCCCCTGTTTCGGGCGAAACCCTGGAGATCTTGACTCCTGTGGTCCTGGTGCGCAGGGGAGCAGGGGAGCAGGGGAGCTGGAAAGGCAGCGGTCTAGAGGCACTGCGGCGCGCGCGCACAAGCCATTACTCAGTCACGTGAGACTCAGGGGCCGTGGAGGGCGGGGCCGAATGGAAGGCAAGGTGGTTCCTTAAGCCCTGAGACTCCATCCATCCCAAGCTCAACAGAGGCTTCTGCGGTTTTGCAAGTACAGAAGTTTCCCGACATAGTGAAAATGCCAAAACAAGGCAAGGGATCACGATCAAAAGAAATGGAGGAAAAAAAACGACTGGATATAGAGTTCAGAACCATGTTTATAAGATTTTTCAAGAATATGCTAGAAAAGATGGATAAGTTTATCAAGTCCCAAGAAGAGATGCTGGAGATGATGCATAAATTTAGCGAATCCCAAGAGGAGATGAAAAAGGACCAACTAGAGACACTGACTGAAATAAAAAATATTGTACAGAGTCCTAACAGCAGACTGGAGAAAGGCAAGAATCAAGTCAGAAATTTGAAATATAAAGAAGCAGAAAACACTCAAATGGAAAAGCAAGAAGAGAAAAGAATCCAAAAATGTG
>PVJN01044808.1:0-17168 GCA_004026805.1 Lasiurus borealis | reverse complement strand
CCCCCTCTTTCATACACATACAGGTTGCTCTTTGGTGCTTATTCTAAAGGTTCCGTGGAAACCTATTTGGCACGCGTGGGTTTAAGAGGAAATAAATGAGTGACTGTCCACGGCCGTGTCACAAGATGCCGTGGGCTTGCTCTTGTGGGCTGCTACCCAGCCCCATAGTTCAGCCAGACTGTCCTGGGGCCCCTAAGGTTGGGGCCTAGAAGGTTGGCTTTGGGGCAGAGAGGAGGCGGGGGGGGGGGGTGTAGGGGTAGGGGGAAATGTGACTCACAATGTGGCCTCAGACAAGCCCTCCAGTCCAGAGCCTGTCTGTGCATCTCTGAAACGGGCGTGGCTACGGGAACCCGGGCCTGTCCTCCATCCTCGGGGTGTTCCTTCCTGCTGAGGGCCTGGTGCAGGATGTGTGTCAGCGTGAGAGGGTGCCTGCCACACGCGCGCACACACACACACACACACACACACACACACAGACATACACACATACACACACACACATACACACATATACACAGAGAGATACTCACATACACACACATATACACACAGAGACACACACATACACATATGCACACGCACACACAGACGTGTATACACACAGAGATACTCACACACACACATATACACACAGAGACATACACACATACACACACACATATACACACAGAGACATATACACACAGAGATACTCACATACACACACACATATACACACAGAGACATACACACATACACACACACACACACACACACACACAGGGGAGGGAAGAGGCCCGTTTGCAAGGCCAACTTCCCACCCCCACCCCCTCGGGCACGTGTGCTGGGAAAGCTTTGAGGAACATCCGCCCGGCGTGACCTGACACTTCCTGTCTTCACCTGGGAGTTCTGCTTGACTGTGGCAAAGCGCCCGAGGCCTGTGCCAGCCTCCATGTACCTTGGCGGCGACGTTTTGTTAAAAAGGAAGAAGGGCCCCGCCAGCGTTGCTCAGGTTCCTTTGCCTCCGTCTCTCCCTCGTGATGTGGGGGAGTCTGTGGTGAGCAGAAGTGGGGAGGGGCGTGCACACCTGGAGCCAGCCTTCCTCTGCGGGACCAGGAGGGAGGGAGAGAGGGAGTGGGCCGGCCCCCGTGCGGGTGCAGCACCACCTAGTGGGCGTGGGGAGTACTAGCAACAGGAATGGCAGCTTTGACCTTGAGACCTGAGGCCTGCAGTGTCCTGGCGTGGCCACTTTTGCCAGGGACGGAGAGATTGTCCAGAGAGCCGGACAGGGAAGGCAGGCCACTTGAGTTGTGTGGACGGAACAAAAGAAACCTTCCTGCCGAGACTGGTTTGTCAGTGGATAGAGCATCAGCCTGAAAGGTCCCAGGTCGATTCCGGTCAAGGTCATGTATCTTGGTTTTGGGCACATCCCCAGTAGGGGGCATGCAGGAGGTGGCTGATCGATGTCTCTCTCTCATCGATGTTTCTAACTCTGTATCCCTCTCCCTTTCTCTCTGTGAAAAATCAATAAAATATATATTTTTTAAAAAAAGAAAAAAAAAAGAAAGAAACCTTCCCTTCCCACCCCAACCCCTTCTCCTGTTTCCATCCATCTACCTTGGTTCTATTTGCCCCTCCCTGCCTTTCGCCCGAGCTGATCCTGGTGGTTTCTCAGAGAGCCAGTGCTGAGGGCCGCCTGGGGCCGTGTCTTTCTTGTGGAGACTTCTCTGGCGCCCTGAGGGTGGTGTCATTTCAGTCCCGGGTGGTGAAGTCTCCTCTTCCAGTTCTCAGCGATGGTGCCGTACTTCCATGGTTTTAAATGGGGTGTGTATCCATCAGGTGTGCCGTGCAAATGCTGGGTAACAAACAGTCCCCCATATCCCCAGCGGCAACATTTATTCCCTGATCCCGATGGGAGGTCACCCGAGGAGGATGGCCCGGCCTTTGCTTCCTGTCCATCCCCCTTGTCACTCATTGGAGGCTTTGGGTTAACGGGGAGCAGCTGTGGGGGGCCACCCTCTCCTGGCAGAGACAGGAACTCCAGGGGAATGCATCAACCACACGGGCACCGTCAGAGCCTCTGGTGAGACATGCAGTCGTGCTGTCCGCTCACTTGTGCAAGTTCAAAGTCACAGAGCTTCGAGCAGAGACTCGGTCTTGGTGAACCCTGGCAAGGCTGGGAGAGAAGGAAGGAGTGTGAGCAGAGTGAACAGCTGGCTCGGAGAAGATCCTCAGGGAACGAAGGAGCGGCTTTGAATGGCGGAGGCACACAGGTGGTCTTTAGGGATGCCCCCCTGGTGTCAGTGACCGCCAACCCTTTGCTTACTCTTTGCCCTGCCGGACCAGAGGGCCGTGGTGGGCATGGGGAGGGGAGGAGGGACGTGGGCTCCTGGGGCCTGGAGCAGGGGTTGGCACACTTTGACGGAAGTCAAGGGCCAGCGTGGAACTGTTTGACTATCAGTCCGTGGGTCCCGTGATCTCGGTCACCCAGCTCTTCATCTCTGCGGTGGTAGCTGAAAGCAGCCACGGGCAGCACCTTCAGGAGCCGGTGTAACCGTGCGCCAAGAACAATTCTTTCCTAAAAGCAGGCAGGGGCTGGCGTGGCTGTGGCCAGCCTGTGTGGACTCCTGGCCGAGCGAGACCTTCTCCCCTGACCTGTATCGGGGCGTCAACTCAACAATCGGAGAAAAGTAGCCCGTGGTGGTTGGGGAGCCAAAAATAATCCCCCCAAAAACAAAAGACCTCAGAGGGCTGTCGGGCAGTCCACCAGAGCCGCACCCACTCGGCATTGTTAGGCTGGAAAGGGTTGCTCAGTCTGGAGCACTGAATTCCCTCCTCGGCTGGCGCTATTGTTCCGAAGCGTGAAATCTCAGTTCCCCTGAACCCACTTTCGGGAGGAATGCCTGCACAAGGCAGGGCGAGCGCCAAGCTCTCCCAGCACTGGCTGTGGAAGGCACTTTGCCTCCCCTGAGTAACAGTGTTTCTGCTTTTGGAGGAGGGCACTGGTATTAAGGGAAGTGAGTTCCCTCAGGGACCCTGCCTTCCGTTCCGCTGGTTGCCTGCGTGCGTGTGTGCCTGCATGTGTGTCTGCCTGCTCCCTTGAGATGTGATACACACACCGTATAATTCACCCACATAAAGTATATCGCTGGGTGGTTTTTAGTATGTTCTTAGGGCTGTACAGTCATCACCACGATCAATTTTGGAACATTTCCGTCATCCCCAAAAGCTCTCATTCTAGATTCTTTAAAAAAAAAATATATATATATATATATGTTTTATTGATTTTTTACAGAGAGGAAGGGAGAGAGATAGAGAGCCAGAAACATTGATGAGAGAGAAACATCCATCAGCTGCCTCCTCCACACTCCCCACTGGGGATGTGCCCACAACCAAGGTACATGCCCTTGACCGGAATCGAACATGGGACCCTTCAGGCCGCAAGCCGACACTCTATCCACTGAGCCAACCCGGTTTCGGCCATTCTAGATTCTTTAGTGGTCACTCCCCGAGCCCCCCATCTGCTCCCGGCGCCCCAGGGTGGCTGCATTTTGCTGCTCTTGTTTTCTTGACACCAGGCTCAGCCGTACCTCCTGAATAGACTGTCATGCTATTCACGCGCTCGCCTTCAAGACCCTTGCATTGCTTCTGACCTTGGCATGTTGGAACTGCGTCACCTGCTACGTCTAACATGTCCCCTATGTTATACTTTTCATTTGTATTATTTTTAAAAAATATACATATTTTTATTGATTTTTTACAGAGAGGAAGGGGGAGGGATAGATAGTTAGAAACATCGATGAGAGAGAGACGTCGATCAGCAGCCTCCTGCACGCCCCTACTGGGGATGTGCCCACAACCAAGATACATGCTCTTGACGGGAAACGAACCTGGGGCCCTTCCATCCACGGGCGGACAGACACTCTGTCCACTGAGACAAACCGCTGTAACGTTCCAGACTTTGAACTTCAGTCGGTGTGGCGTTTGAAACCTGGGCCCCACGTGACAGGGGATCATTCCCCTGTCAGCGTTTCCTTGTCTGTGCTGGTTAACTGTTTATGGTCATCTCTCTGTAGCCCTTTGGGGCGGATGAGTTTGGAGTCTTTTCATATCCAGATGACCTCACTGGATGTTTTGGAAAAGTAGCCATTGTTCGCTTACGAGCAGCATTTCCAGTTCAGGAAATCATTCCGGTGAACAATAAGACAGCCGGCTGCCCTGGCTGGTGGGGGCCCCGTAGGTACTATGGTTTCACAAAACGTTGTTCTATTAAAATACAACTAAGTTCTCCTGATTGGGAACTTCGCTCCTTCTCTCAGAGTTTACCCTTTGGTGCTAACTGCCTGCCATGGTCCCCTCTTCTAACGTTGGGGAGAAGAGAACGGATGGGAGGATGTGCGTCCTGAATCTGGCCCAGCAGCTGCTGAGACCTTTGAGAGTCTAACTGTAAATCTGGGGTAGACGTGTTTTTGGAAAATAGAAAGCAGCTGTCAGTAGGTGTAAAAAGTCAATATTTGAAAACAGGAAACTGGATCAGAAGCCCCCAGATTGGAGCCACAAAACCCCTGAGATGGGAGGGAGATTGAGGAGAGGAGGTACAGGTAAATTAGCCCATTTTTGGCTATGGATAACGAGAGAAATACAGATTTACCTACCGGTATTAATTTACAGGTAGCTACGGGTCTCAGTGAGGATCAGGTTTGGCTGCAGAGAGCAGGGGCTTCGCTTCCTAGGATTGTTTTTTTTCTACGAAAAAAGCAGTCCAGAGGGAGGCTCTGCAATGCTGGGCCAGCCCTGGCCTTGAGTTCTACTGTCCCCGCTGTGGTTTTAGACCGGCCTCGTGGTCTAAAAAGGCCGCTGAAGCCCCAGCCATTGTGGCTACGTTCCAGGCCTCCGGAAGGCAGCCGTTTGGAGAGCCTCCGATGCTCCTCCTGCTGCCTCATTGGCCAGAACTTAGCCCCGTGGTCTCACCTTGCTGCAGAAATGCAATCTTCCCATGGGGCTCAGGGCTGTAATGCTAAGGGAAGGGGTGAGTATGAATAGTGGGCAGCCACTCGCGGCGCATGCATGAAAGACCTGACACGGCCGAAACCGGTTTGGCTCGGTGGATAGAGCGTCAGCCTGTAGACTGAAGGGTCCCAGGTTCGATTCCGGTCAAGGGCATGTACCTTGGTTTCGAGCACATCCCCAGTAGGGGGCGTGCAAGAGGCAGCTGGTCGATATCTCTCTCTATTGATGTTTCTAACTCTCTATCCCTCTCCCTTCCTCTCTGTAAAAAATCAATAAAATATATTTTTTTAAAAAAGAAAAGAAAATTGGAAAACCAAAGTATTCTTTTCTATTGATCTCCTAGTAAAATAACTTCGAAGGGACAGTCACCCCTCCCGTTTTTGTGACATTTCTGTAGAGGTTTAGTCTGGATTCTTACACAGGAAAAGCAAAGTGGTATCTGTGTTGCTCTAGCTGCATGTCTTAACGATTTGAGCCCGTCTGATCTGGACTCGGGCATCGTCTACACACCCAGCCCCGGGACCCCCCATTCCTGAAAGCCATTGAACTTGGGGTTAACTTTGGGGGCCGCCCCGGCAGGGCCCTCCTCCTCGGCGTGGCCCTGCCTCTTCCCGCCCCTCCGTTGCACAACACCCCCGCCTGCCCCAGCGTGCACGGCCTGGCTCCCCGGTGCACGCGCTTGCACTTTAGCCTCTGCTTGCACTTTAGCCTCTGACGGAGGCCCCGCTGGGGAAGGGGGCGCCTCGGAGTGGCTCCCCGCTCCTGCCCGCGCTGCCTTTCGGGTGAGTATCCTGGGAGCCGGTGTCCGGTGCGGTGAGGCGCCCGCCCAGAACCTGACACCCGGCCTCCGTGGCATCGAGCCGCTGTCCTCGTTGATCCGCTTTCTTAGAAAGAGTCGCTTCTGGTGGCGAGGAAGCCGCCGCGGTCCCAGAGAGCACCCGGGTTCCGTGGGCGTCTGTGTCTGCCTCCGAGGCACAGCGGCCTTTCCCTCCCTGTTCGTGCCAGGCTGGTTCCCAGCGTGGCCTCCCCGCTCCTGGGGACACCCCCCCCCCCACCTGTCGGCTGCTCACAGCAGGTGACTGTGCCCGGCCCCTCCGGCGGGGATGTGAGCTGGGAGGTGGCACCTGAGGATCTGAGGGATGGGCGTGCGACAGGAGAATCGGGGGCCCTCCGTCTATTCCTGCCCCATGTCCCTGACCTCCCCGGCCTCAGTTTCCCCTTCTGTAAGGGCGGGGGAGAGGACTGGCTGGGCTGTGGGCTCTGTGGGGGAGTCTGAGAAGCTTTGTGTGGACGTCGGTCTGGAGAGGGCAGATGGGGAGAGGAGGCAGCTGGCCAGGAGACCCCCTCACCCTTTGGTACTGTGTAATGTTGAGCCACATGCTTTACCCACTGATTTTAAAAAATTAAGCTCATTTGGTTCATGAGAACATCACAGGGCAAACTGGCAACGCTCGTGTCCGCGTGCAGGTGCCCCTCAGCGGCCGAAGGGAAAAGCCAGTTCCGGCCCTGCAGCATCGAGGCGGGGTCAGGGGTCAGGTGGAGGTGCGGGAGCCATTGTCGGATGGGGGAGCCGGGGTTTGCCCCACGTGGTGACCGCCCGAGGTCACCGTCACCCAGGCCATCCCGGGAGGGCCCTCCGTTCTGCTGAGGTCCCTGCAGACGGACGAAGGGCGGGGAAATGCCTCCTGCGGGTCCTCGGACGGGGCCAGGGATGGCGGCAGTGAGTCGGCGAATTAGGCTTCAGAGGATGAGGGCGGGGGGGGGGGGGGGGGGGGGGGGGTGGGGGGAGATCTGGTCCAGCCTCAGGTCATCTTCGGGGCCGTGGGTTCCTTGTCTGTGAAATGTGTCCCCCATCTTCACCCTTCTCTGCTGGCCAGTTTGTGAGATGATGAAACGCAGGACTGGATCCCAGGGCTCTGCGTCCTTCAGCGAGCATTTGTGAACGTTGACTGATGGGGTACCGAGCATGTGCCCGCTGAGCAGTGAGGAGCCCAGGTGGGGGTGGCCCTGTTGCTCCCCCAGGCCCCTCGGGTGGCGGGCTGAGCCATGGGCTGAGCAGCGGGTCACACACCAGTCCTGGGTCTGCTGCTGACCTCTCGGTGGGTGACACGCGGCCACCTCCCCAGCCTCTCTGGGTGCACTGTCCTCTTCCATCAGAGGAGGTGGCTGAGCCAGAATTCTGAGCTCTAATGGTTCCTTTGTGGATTGTGAAACCACAGCAACTTTCTGGGAGAGAGAGCGTTTACACAGAGTTCCTTTACCTAAGGGACTTTACAATGGGGAGGAATTTTCCAGAAGGACGTCTGTCGGACACCAGTAACAAAGGTCTAGAGCCCGATGCAGGCAATCTATGCAAGGGGCTCGGCCCTTGCAGCTGCGGCTTCGTCCGGAAGGACATCTGGAAGGACATCTGGAAGGACGTCTGGAAGGACGTTTAGAAGGACGTCTAATTAGCATATTATACTTTTATCATTATAGATCACTTGTGGCTCTGGCTGGGTGGCTCAGCTGGTTGGAGTGTCATCCCGTACACCAAAAGGTTGCAGGTTCAGTCCCCGTCGGGGTGCATGCAGGAAGCAACTGATCGGTGTTTCTCTCTCACATCGATGGTTCTCTCTCTCCTGCTTTCTCTAAAAGCAGTAAAAATATATCCTTGGTGAGCATGAAACAACAACACAAAAACACAAAATATCACGCGTATTCCCAGCGCCGGCATGGTCTGTGTGTGAGTCTTTGTGCCTTTCATCTTAATCTTTTAAGAAAAAAAAGGAATTGCTTCCAAGTCTGTACAGGGTGGTTGGCGTGTGGCCGAGTAGGAGAAGGGTCTTGTCTTTAAAACCGTGGGTTTGTGGTCACTGCCAAGTAAAGAAATGGGGTTGGGCCCTAATCCGTTTGCCTCAGTGGATAGAGCGTCAGCCTGTGGACTAAAAGGCCCAGGTTCAATTCCGGTCAAGGGTATGTACCTTGGTTGCAGGCACATCCCCAGTAGAAGGTGGACAGGAGGCAGCTGATTGATGTCTCTCTCTCTCTCATAGATGTTTCTAACTCTCTATACCTCTCCCTTCCTCTCTATAAGAAAGAAAAATCAATAAAATATATTTAAAAATAAGAAAAGAAATGGGGTCGGGCTGGGATGGGGAGGAAGAAAGAAGAAATGGTGGGCTTGGGGAACATGGCCAGTTTCGATGAGTTAAGGTTTCTTGTGTTGCCCTTTGTCTGTCACCGGTAACGGGGTCGAGAACCTTCTCCCGAGACCCAGAGTGAGACCCCAGGACGGCGATCCCAGCATGCACGCTGGAGGCACACCTGTTCACTTCGGCCCTCAGATGTTTACAAAGTTCAGAATTCTTATTCAACATTTTAGATATATTTTATTGATTTTTTTACAGAGAGGAAGGGAGAGGGATAGAGAGTTAGAAACATCGATGAGAGAGAGACATCAATCAGCTGCCTCTTGCACGCCCCCTATTGGAAGTGTGCCTGCAACCTTGACCGGAATCGAACCCGGGACCTTTCAATCTACAGGCCGACGCTCTATCCACTGAGCCAAACCGGTTTCGGCCATGTCCAACATTTTAAAAGCCAGAGACTCTCATGTCAGAATACAGACCCCTGGCCTCTCGGGAGAAGGCACACACCTAGGGCCACGGGGTTTCCTCGGTGGAGCAGGGTGTGCCGAGTGGCGGCTGCCCCCAGACACACCCTGGTCTAGGCGCTAACAGACATTTAGGGTAGAAAGAGAGCTTTTCTGCAACCCGACCCCTGTGTTCTACAAGGAGGAAACTGAATTTCAGGCAGACCAAGACGTGGCTTGCTGGGGTGAGGTTGGGTCCCGTGCTCCCAAGCCTTGGAGCAGTGCTCCTGCTGCGCGCAGGCCTGGCACCTGCCAGCGGGTGGCAGTATGGTGCTGCCTGGCCTCCTGTCTCCTCCCTGACTTTCTTGTCTCTTTCTGTTCTCTGTCTTCCTCTGATTCTGCCACTCTTCTCTCACTAAGTGTTCCTGTTAGCCTGGCTCTCTCTTTCTTTTTTTATTCTTCCCTCTCCCCCGATGTTTCCCTGGGGCCTGGGTGGCTGTTTAGGACACTGTCCGCCGAGACCTCCTTCTGCCCCCTCCGCTCCCTTGCAGCTACACAGCTCTCTGCTCTCCAGCATGCAGACCGCAAGCCCGGAGACCCCATGGAGCTACCCCATCCCACCGGGGACGAACACCACGCAGGGCGTGTAACTGTGTGGCCTTGGGGGCCACTCCCCGTTCTAAGAAGGGCTGGCACTGCCTGCCAGAGAGCACTCTGACGCCCCCTGGCCAGGCCTTTGGTGCGGGGAAAGCAGGATGCGGGGGCTTCTGGAAGACTTTCATCCCATGTTACCCAACCTCAGACCTCGGAAGTGTCTTCTCCATGAGCCAATTGTGGTGTCCCCTCTACAGGAGGTCCCAGGGTTCTGGCCCTGTGGCTAAGGCCCAGGGCAGCTCCCGAGCGGTCTCTATAACCCTCTCCTCTCTCCCCTAGTTCTCTGGGCCTTCTAAGCAGCTGCAAACTTGCCGGTGTTCCTGTGGCTGGTCACATTATAGACAGTTAAAATACACAGGGTGTTTTTTTAAAGGCATTTTGGCACAGCCTCACCTTCTGACACCTGATCTCAGTGGTCATCAGACGCTTCCAGGAAAGCAGTATCCCCTGGCACCGGGGCCCACGCTGTAAACAGGTTGACCTTCAGCCCTGGAGACATGGAAAGGAAGGTCAAGTCGCAGCGTTTGAGCAGCTGCCAGCGTGCTCACAAGTGACCCGTTATTCTTAGAAGGGATTTTTTTCTCTTTTTTTCTTTTTTGGAACCGTTGCCTTCCCCACCAGCAAGCAGCAGTGACACCAGAAGGTTCCAGGCTGGCGTGTGGGTGCGTTGTGCAGGAATATGTGGGTCCGCTCCCCGTTCTAAGATGGGCTGGCACTGCCTGCCAGGGAGCAGGTCCGTGTTCATCTCAGAGGCGCCACCAGTTGGGCATCCACCTCCCGTGGCCCCGAGTCCCCTCCGGCTGCTGGCACCCGCCTTCCAGCCCCGAGGCCTCGCCCTGAAATGAGCTGCGTGGGAATTTTCCCGGGACTGTGAGAGGAAGAACCGTAACTGTGGGCCCATCTGGAACCCTGCAGATGGTGCTGAAATTAGGGGGAGATGGGAAGAAGGAGGGGATGCCTTCTGTCTTGAGGTGGGGCTGTTGGCTCTGGCCTCGGGGAGGACATAAAACTACGCCCAGGGCCAGAGTTGGCCAAAACGCCAGCTGTGCCTGCTGGGACATTTCCCATGTCGGCGTCTCCTCTTCATGTTCCCTTCCTGTTGGGCTTTATTTCTCTTGAGAGTGTTTTTGCTTTTCCCACCCTTTCATACATTTTCAAGAGGAATGGGAGACTAGACTGGTCCCCAGCTGGAGCCACCATCTTTGTTTTTTGCTTCAAGACAGGAATATGGTGCAACCGCCTTCTTCTTCTTCTTTTTTTTTTTTTTTTTTAATATATTTTATTGATTTTTTACAGAGAGGAAGGGAGAGGGGTAGAGAGTTAGAAACATCGATGAGAGAGAGAGACATCAATCAGCCGTCTCCTGCACACCCCCTACTGGGGATGTGCCCGCAACCAAGGTGCATGCCCTTGACCCGAATCGAACCTGGGACCTTTCAGTCTGCAGGCCGACGCTCTATCCACTGAGCCAAACCAGTTTCAGCAACAACCGCCTTCTTAAGAATTGACCCCATTGTATTCTTCTCTTGGGAATGGCTTTTCTCGCTGAAGGCTCATTTCTAGCCCAGTTAGCTCTTCTCTCTCTGGTCCGGTTGTGCGCTGTGGGCACCTTAATTTTTATGGGTTGAAAAAACCACCGCTGCTCACATGGGCCATTTACCATCAGGGGTTCCACATACTCCCTGTGAAATGGGCCGATGCAGTGATTGCTGCCAGAATCAGTTGATAGCTAACGATTGGCATTTATTTAATTCCTTCCTCCGCGGGGTAGGAAGTTGTCTGAGGCTGGTCCTGGGAACATCTTGAGGTTGCTGCCCTGTTTATGATTTAACTAAAGGCTTGCATTCCTCTGCTTTGTAAGGATTGAATCACCGTCACAGGCCGCACCTCGCAGCCACTGAGCAAAGTCTGGCCCAGGAAAGCGGGGTGGTTGGGGGACAACCCTGCACGGCATGTGATGCTGGGAGACGTTGAGTGTGAGGGTGGCGATGGATGTGAGATGTTTGCCATCGCACAGGGGGATGAGTCAGATCCTGGAACACCTAGAAGAAGACAAAGAACTTCATACGTGGATGAAGCTATGGATGCTCTGACAAAATAAGGTGAACAAAATGGTCCCTTAGGCCGAGACCGGTTTGGCTCAGTGGATAGAGCGTTGGCCTGGGGACTGAAGGGTCCCAGGTTCGATTCCGGTCGGGGGCATGTGCATTGGATGCAGGCGCATCCTCAGTGGGGGGGGGGGGGGGCGTGCAGGAGGCGGCTGATTGATGTCTCTCTCTCATCGATGTTTCTGGCTTTCTATCCCTTTCCCTTCCTCTCTGTGAAAGATCAATAAAAATATATTTTTTTAAAAATGGTCCCTTGGTGTCTGTGGGAGGTTGATTCCAGGACCCCCTCAGATACCAAAGTCCAGAGATGGTCACGTCCCTTATAGGGGATGGTGTAGTACTTGCAGATAACCTACGCACATCATCCCTTATACTTTTACATCATCCCTAGATTACTTATAATGCCTAATACAGTATAAATGCTATGGAGATACTTGTTGTACTCTGCTGTTCGGGGAATGATAACAAAGGGAAATAGTCCATGCCTGTTCAGTACAAGATGCAACCTTTGCAGGCTTAACCACAGAATACACATCAGCAGATATTTTTCCATTGTGATTGGCCGAATCTGCGGATGCAGACCCCGTGGCTATGGAGGGCTGCTTGTATTGATGCGGGAAGACGGGTGAATTCTGCCCACCGTGCCCAGAGCACCGGTGTGCCAGAGGAGAGGTGGTCTTCGAGCTATGCCTGGATGGAGAGCCACCTGATGGGAAGGCCATGAGCACCCAAGCTTTCTAAGGGCAGGCCCATGGCTGTTGCATGTACCGTTGTGTGTCCTCTGTCTCCGGGTCCCAGGACATGTTTGGATGGATGCACGGAAGGAAGTGTAGGTGGGTGAACAGATGAATGAATGAATGAATGAATGAAGTGCAAGCAAGACCCTTTGTGGAGGGGATAGCTTCAATGGTAAGAGACTGGCAGAAAGATGGTAGGCATCTTGGTGAAATCATAGCTGGCTTGGCTGAAGCGAGGAGGCATGGAGAGAGAGTGACCAGAGGGAGGCTTAGAAAGGAAGATTTGGCCCAGACCCTGAAGGCACAGGATTTTGCCTTTTCTTCGCAGGAAGTGGGCAGCTCAGGGGCAGGAACTGTGGCAGGCCGTGCTGGGCGCTCAGCGTGCACCATTCTCAGTTGTGGGAGTGGGACTCAGCTGGTAAAGACCCTCGACGTGGCCTTGTCCGGCCGCTCCGTGCTGGGGGGAAATGGCCGGAGGTACCTGCTCTCGGCCACACGGTTAGCGAACGAGCAGCAGCAGCAAGGACATGGCCAGGCCCGGCCTCACCTCTCCGTGTTCCCTCTTAGACGTGTGCAACAGCACCAACCTGCCGGAAGTGGAGATCATCAGCCTGCTGGAGGAGCAGCTGCCCCACTACAAGCTGAGGGCCGACACCATCTACGGCTATGACCACGACGACTGGCTCCACACCCCGCTCCTCTCGCCGGACGCCAACATCGACCTCACCACCGAGCAAATCGAGGAGACCCTGAAGTACTTCCGTAAGTCCATCCGCTCGCGGGGGGCGCCCCGGGCGACCGGTTCTGCGTGGCCAGCCTCACCTGCGCTCGGTCGTCCTGGTTACCGGGCCTGACGTAAAAATATAAGGGAGGATGTGGATAGGTTATCTGCAAGTACTACACCATTCCCTAAGCAGCTGTACAGCTTAGTCCCATTAATGGCCCAGAGTTGGAGCGTTTTCTGATGAGAAATTTTAGAGCTCTGGGGAACAAGTACGAATTTCCTTTTTTTTTTTTTTTTTGTTTGGTTAATCCTCACGCCGTTGTGGGCACCGTCTCACGGTCTCCAGAGAACTTTCCCATGAATTGCCTCATGTCATCCTACCGTGTGGGCGGGGCTGGTTTTATTCTAGGGGAGGTGGAAGCGTGGGGGACCCCCTGTATCTATCCCGGAGCGCCCCTCTGCAGCTTCTAAAATCCGTGAGCAGCAGACGTGACTAGACCCTGCGTCTTTTTTTCTTTTTTTTAAATATTTTATTGATTTTTTTTTACAGAGAGGAATGGAGAGGGATAGAGAGCTAGAAACATCCATGATGGAGAAGCATCGATCAGCTGCCTCCTGCACGCCCCCTACTGGGGATGTGCCCGCAACCAAGATCCATGCCCTTGACCGGAATCGAACCTGGGACCTTTCAGTCCGCAGGCCGACGCTCTATCCACTGAACCAAACTGGTCTCAGCAAGACCCTGCATCTTATTTGTGGTCGGTTTGCTTTGCTTTTAGCTACCTCGCCGGAGAGAGAACAATAGGAGAGATCTCGGTAGAGTAGGCAGTGGGACAATACAGATGGTAATAAAACTGGAGGAGCCCCGGTAAGCATTGAGCAGAGGCTCTGAAAGTTCTGGGAGTACAGCTGCCCCCAAGTTTGACCGTCATCCTGTGTTTTCCTCCGTGGTCCCCATGCGTGGAGCAAAGGAGGAGGGATGTGCTAGATACCGAGACCATGAGTGACCAGGTGTTAACTTAAACAGAGCACTCCCCAGAGCCAGGCTTGCAAAGCAAGTTCTGGGACCCCCGGAAGTTCTAGAGGAGGGGTTCTCTGAACTTGTAAAGGGAAAAGATGCATCTTTAGTTTCATTAGCTTCTAACTGACACGCACTGTTTCCTTTCATTATGAGCGTAGAAAACGGCACCGGGGTATTAGCAGCCTCCGTGGCTGCCACTAGTAGAAATCTCGGGTATTTTCATGTCAGGCTGAAGGAGAAGCTGACACATTGAGCCATCACCTTACTCACCAAAGCTCGGAAAATACCTTTGTTGCTAGATGTTGGTATTTCTTGAAAGATGTTGGCTCTCTCCTGGTCCCAGTACCTGCCTGCCGCCCAGCTGGTTTCCTTGCGGTCCTCCGCATTTCGTCTTGAGTGTTGACCTATGAACCAAGAGGCCTGTGAACCTTGCCAACCTGGCCACGGGCCGCTGGAAGGCACAGGCAAGCCAGGCTCCGTCTGTGGCGGCTGTTGGGGGTTTGTTTGTTTACACGCGTGTAACCCAGGAGATGCCGTGACTCACAGCCCTGTGACTCAGAGGTGTGCTAAGTCATTGGTGAGGTGTGGGAGAAGACAGCACCCTTCCTTCCATTTAGATTTTTCTACACTGATTGGGGGCGTGGTTCTAGGTGGTGGGTGTGAGTGGGGATGAGGAGGTTCCCGGGGGTTCTAGTGGCTTCCCCGGGTCTGGACCCCTGATGAACGAGTCCCCTGTGCTGTTTCCTCACACATCAGAGCAGGGATGAAACTCAGCTCCCTTCCTACCTCTCCTCCTCCGGAGAGGAGAAACGACACTTTGCCTTTGAAATCTGGCCAGAAGAGGCAAGAAGCTTTGGGTTGTCTACCTGACCACATGGTAGAATGGCCTTTTTTTAGAAAAAATTCAACACTTCCATAGTCAGGGGGATTTTTTGGCTCCTGAGGAGTCTGAGACACACCGAAGGTGGGCATGTCCCACAGCACAGATGTGCCCGCAGAGATGGGGTGGTTAGAGTTAGATGGTCCAACGGGAAGTAAAAATGATAGTTAGCATTTAGGGCTTACGGTAGGCCAGGACTTTTTTTTATGCTTTACGTGTCGCTCATTTAATCCTCCCAGTGGCCTTTATTTAAGGGGTCTCGTTGTCCCCGTTCCACATTGGGGGGCACTGAGGCTCTTGCTAAGCTTCAAACCTAGGTTGACTGGTTTGACTCCATATCTTAACCACTCTCAAAGTAGCTAAACGAGAAAAACAATCCTAGTTTAAGCATAAAGCTTATTTGGTAAAAATGGAAAAAAACAACAACCCTCAGTTTCTGAATATGTCAGTAGTTTATTAACTTATAAAATACATATCTGACATAGTCAGAATTTATTTTTTATTGATTTTTGAGATAGGGGGAGTGAGAGGGATAGAGAGAGAGAAACAGCGATGAGAGAGAAACATCAATCGGCCCCTACCGGTGATCGAGGGCATGTGCCCTGGCCAGGAATCAAACCGTGACCTCTTGGTTCGTAAGTCAACGCTCAACCACTGAGCGACACAAGCCGGGCCCAACTTTATTTTTTATTCAAGGTCACTGTTCCCTTGGAATAAAAAATAAAGTTTGCTTGCATTCACGGGGAGGTTTGCCTCCCTCCTATGGTCTGTAGGTCCCCGACGCTGTTCTGTATAGACCTTCGGTCGTGTGACACGCAGCAGACAGCAGGCACACAGGTCGCCGTGGTGATGTACAGGTGGCTGCGGCTCCTTCTGGTTCCTGTTTCCCTGGGCCATGCTATGTAACTTTTGTCTGGGGAACATGGATCGAGGAAAGAAACTGCTCTGTGTCTCAGGTGCGCGTGATCTGCTGACCCCTCTCGCCTCTGAGGGCACCCAAACCAAGTTCTTTTCCTCAGGAGAAGGGAAGGTTATGAAACAGATAAGGGTTTTGAGACATCCTTGCGTTGTTTGCTTTTGCGGGCGTGAATCAGCCAAGTATTTATCGAGCGCCTGGTGTGCACCCGTAATCTTCTGTGAGCTTGATTGGTTCGAGTTCCAGCTGAGGTTTTCTGGCGAAGGGAGTGGAATCGTTGCCTGGACTATTGACTTCCTTTTCTTACCTCACCGGGGACTTTGCACTGGGCTGGGTCAACCCAGGAAGGTCTCCAGGCCTCTGGTTGGAAGTTTGTACCTTATCACCACCTTCCTCCAATCTGCCCTCTGCCTCTGATGACCAGGGCTCTGATTTCTTTTTCTAGGAGTTTGGTTTTGGGTTTTAATTCCCACCCCGGCAAATATAAATGAGATCATAACAGTATTTGACTTTCTTTGTCTGACTTATTTCACTTAGCGTAATGCCCCCCCTCTGCCAGTCTGGTCTCCTCCAACTGCCCTCCTCTGCTGAGCTGATTGGCCATAACTGCCCTGCCCTGCAGGCCATCTTGTGGCGGCCATCTTTGACCACATGGGAGTGGCCACCTTGTGTCTTGGAGTAACAGTCAATTTGCATATTACTCTTTTATTAGATAGGATTATTGACTGTGTCCCTAATGTTGTACTTGACATTCCCATGACATGAAATTCAACACTAATGGTCACCAAGGCTATGAGCTTGAAGAGCAGGAACAAAGGGAGGGGAGCTGGTGAAGGGTCTGCTTCACTGAGGGCAACGGGACTGAGGGGGGTTTGGGAAGAGCCCACCTCAGACACTGAGGCTGCTGGTGCGCCGGACTGACGGCCAGTCAGAGAAGGGCATCCCTCTCAGCACCATGTCACAGCCTCAGCGAACGTCTGTGCGATGCCGAGGGAAATGGCTGGGCCCGACTGCGGTGTTGAATGGACTGCTCTTAGCTGCACAGATGTCTGCAGAGCCGCAGGTGGGAGCAGAGAAGCCCTGGCTGCACGGTCATTTGCCACACGTGGTCACGGTGCCGTCCATGGTCCTGGTGTCCCATGTGGTCCTGGTGCCACACGTGGTCCTGGTGCCTCACATGGTCACGGTATCTCACTTGGTCATGGTGCCACATGTGGTCATGGTGCCTCATGTGGTCACGGTATCTCACATGGTCATGGTGCCACATGGGGTCATGGTGCTCCCTTGGTCATGGTGCCACATGTGGTCCTGGTGCCACACGTGGTCCTGGTGCCTCACATGGTCACGATATCTCACATGGTCATGGTGCCACACGTGGTCACAGTGCCTCCCTTGGTCATGGTGCCACACGTGGTAGTGATGCCTCATGTGGTCACGGTGCCAGATTTACCCACCCATGTACTTCAGGCTTATTTCATCACCTGCCACCTGGCAACTTCCTTCCTTCCTTCCTTCCTTCCTCCCTCCCTCCCTCCCTCCCTCCCTCCCTTTCTTTCTTCCTTCTT
>PVJN01044807.1:0-17169 GCA_004026805.1 Lasiurus borealis | reverse complement strand
ACCCAAGGACCTCACAGGGCAGGGCTGACAGGAAGCCAAGAGTGTCTGCTTTGCCCTGAGACTGTGCCCCATTCAAGCTGAGCACAGAGGCTTTTGCAATTTTGCAAGTGTTTTCTCATAAGGGTGTCTCCAACACAGAAGTTCTCCCAGTATAGACACAGCTGATCCTCATAGCCAATTGGCCTGGAGATCAATTCCTTCCAGTGATACCAACAACAATCAGGACTTAACTACAACAAGGCTATGCACACAGTCCGCAAAGGGGTGCACCAAAAGTGTCCACGTTAGGTAACTGGGGAGGCTGAGCCACTGGGCCCTATAGGACACCTAGCACACAAAGCTATTCTACCAACTCAGGGAAGCAGCAAAAATGCAGAGACAAAGAAACAGATCACAAGTGAAAGAAATGGAGGAAAGCAAATGACTAAATATAGGGTTCAAAACCACGGTTATAAAGTTTTTCAAGAATTTCCTAAAAAAAGGCCAATAAATTTAGTGAGACCCTTGAGGGTACAAAAAAGGACCAACTAGAAATTAAGCATTCATGACTGAAATAAAAAATATTATAGAGAGACCTAACAGCAGACTAGAGGACCACAAGAATCAATTCAAAGATTTGAAATACGAAGAAGCAAAAAAACACTCAACCAGAAAATCAAAAAGAAAGAAGAATCCAAAAATATAAAGATAGTGTAAAGAGCCTCTGGGACAACTTCAAGTGTACCAACATCAGAATTATGGGAGTGCCAGAAGAGAGAGAGCAAGATACTGAAAACCTATTTGAAGAAATGATGACCAAATACTTATACCATCTGGTGAAAGAAATAGACTTACAAGTCTAGGAAGCGCATAGAACCCCAAACAAAAGGAATCCAAAAAGGACCACACCAAGACACGTCATAATTAAAATACCAAGAACAAAAGACAAATAATATTAAAAGCAGTAAAAGGAAAACTGTTAGTTACCTACAAGGGAGCACCCATACAATTGTCAGCTGATTTCTTAACAGAAACTATGCAGGCCAGATGGGAGTGGCAAGAAATATTCAACGTGATGAATAGCAAGAACCTACAACCAAGATTACCCAGCAAAGCTATCATTCAGAATTGAAGGTAAGAAAAAGCTAAAGGAGTTCATCACCACCAAAACAGTATTATATGAAATGCTGAAAGGTACTCTTTAAGAAAAGGAAGAAAAAGAAAAAGGTAAAGATAAAAATTATGAACAACAAACACATATCTATCAACAAGTGAATCTAAAAATCAAGTGAATGAAAAAATCTGATGAACAGAATAAACTGGTGAATATAATAGAATCAGGGGCCTAGAAAGGGAGTAGACTGACAAATCTCGGGGGGGAAGGAGTTTGGGGGATTCGGGAAGTGGACAAAAATCGTACACCTGTGGATGAGGACAGTGGGGGGTGGCACGGTAAGGGCAGAGGGTGGGGTGGGAACCGGATGGAGGAGAGGTATGTGGAGAAAAAAAGAGGAACAATTGTAATAATCTGAAAAATGAAGATTTATTAAATAAAAAAAATATGTGTGGCAGAATACTGGTTCCTGGCACAGACTCAGATTGCTAGGACCCTCCCCCCCAAATATCTTATATTCCCCTCCAAACTCATGGTTCTATCTATGTATCCATTTATCTATCATCTATCTACCTACCTACCTACCTACTTACCTATATCTATACACACAAATATCTATCAATAAATACATAAATGTATTTCTTAGCTTTTCTATTGAGAGGACCTAGAATCACTGACATATCAGGAACAATGAACAGACCTAAATTTTGCACTCTAAATACTATTATTCATGAAAATAAACCAGAACTTCTTAAAGAAATAATAAAGTTTTGGGCTGGGTCAGGGAAAGTACAACATGAGACTATACCATTTCCTAGAGCAGAAAGTAAGGATGCTCAAAGAATATTGGAAGGTATGAGAGACACATATAAGAGTCTGCTTGACTGAACTCCTACTAGCTAAATCTGGTCATTAGAGCATTAAAAATAAATAGTTATAGTAACAGGTTATGATCCACTTTATAAAATAAGAACTCACGTTTTTATGTTAATATAATTGTGAATGAGCGGAAGTGAAAGGAAAGCTCTGTCTTATGGTAGGATGCCAAGTAATAAAGGTAGAAGTAGGATAAGCATTAGAAAAATCACCATTTCAGTACCATCATAACATTAAATAATTCAGGCAAGGATCATCAATAGAAATTAAAACTATCAAGTAAAATTTGAATAGGAACAAGATATTTACATACTATCAGAGCATCTTCCCACAAATCACTTATTAATTAATAAGTACAAAATAATTAGTAATTAACTTTAGAGTGGAGTCACCTGGCAAACTCCATTTTAATCAAGAGATGAAAGTTAACATCACCAGTAATAGCACAAATTTACATGATCTGCTTCCTGATATATTTCATTGAGAAGATCACAGCATTACTTTTGTGGCATTTCTGCAAAAGAAAAAAGTATGAAGAAATGTCAAACAGACACAAACACACGATTATTCTACAACGTAGCTGACTACATAACAATGAATTTTATTTTTAAAGAAGCAGTCAAGTTAGTTGCCAGCTTCCATCTCAGCTTAATATACAAATGGGAAGCTTTCAATAGGGCAAAACAAAAGGGAAAGGGGTTAGGTAGATCAGGTGAGGCTTAGGAAAGGCCCTTCTTCTCTCTATACATTTTAAACATCCATTTAGTGTCTTGCTTTATAGTTAAGGAGCTCCTCCTTTAAGATAAAATCCCTTATGAAAATGGATTGATTCTTGTGTGTGTGCCCTTGACCTGGAATCAAACCTGAAATCTTGTATGGAGATGATGCTCTAACCAACTGAGCTGCCCGACCAGGGCCTAACATTCTCATCTTTTTTTTTTTCAAATCAGATAATTCAATTGTTTTTTGTTTGTTTGTTTGTTTGTTTTGGATGACATCTCTGAATCACAAACCAAGAGAACCTTTTTTTTCCTTCTCTAATTAATTTTCTTGGGGGGTGGATGGTTACCTGGAGCAAATATTATTTAGTGTAAAGAAAGTACCTACTAAGAGAGTGGGGACTCTGAGGGGCAGCTGAAAGACACAGCTCCCTGCCTTAGTCAGAAGGTAGGGAGATTGGAAGAATGGGAGGAGAGAAAGTCCAACCAAAATTTTTGTCTTCTTTCAATTTATATTTATTTATTTTTGTGTGTGGACTCAGCTATCTGCATTTAAGCCTTGGAAAATCACCCAAATGACCATTGTCCTGTGCCAGTGGTCAGCACACTGTGGCTCTCGAGCCACATGCGGCTCTCGAGCCACAGTTTGCTGATCATTGTCTATGTGAAGAAGGTAATTACCGATCCCTAGGACAGAAGTAATGGCTCATCAAGAAGGTTTCTAAGGGAATAAGTTGTGAGGTTGCAGCTGTCACCCATCTGGTCACAGTTCTAAAGAAAATCATTCTTCTCCAAGAGAGGTGATTGCCCTATCAGGTAGATTGTGACCAGAAAGTCATCTGGGTCCCAGAAAAGTTTCACTAAAAGCCCCAGATTCTGGTTGTACTATTGACTCAGAAACCTGTCTCTCTATGCTATCTGATTACTCTGAGGCCAGACCCTAAAAGGAATACTGCCTCTCAGTGAGATCCGAGACATGGAAATCTCAGCTAAGTGCAAAAGCAAAACAAAGCAAAAAAGCTTGTTCTACAGTACATTGATAATGCTTCCTATTTGTAGCCAAAAAAAGAAGACGTTGTTTTTGTCAAATGTCAGCAGACAGGAAAAAAAAACATGTATAGAAGGCTTCATTCATACAACTTTTTAAAAAATATTTATATTTTAATTGATATCAGAGAGGGATAGAGCAGAAAAGAAATATTAGTAATGGGAGAGAATCGTTCATTGGCTGCCTCCTATACACCCCACACTGGAGATCAAGCCCATTATGCGACATATGCTCTCCTGGTTCATTGGACAATGCTCAACTACAAGCCACACATGCCTCGCCCCTATAGCTTTTAATTCTATTGTCTTCCCAGATTCAGGGATGGAGGATCTGCATTAGAATGACTGTGGACAGCTGTCTACTGATGCATGCTTGTATAGTGAGACCCTGAAGGGCAGAATGCAGACCCATAGCTGTAGGCTGCACTTTCAATAATGCAGTGTACTAAATGAGGATATCCTAAAGGTCACAGCGCTGAAGAGTCACATTAGGATGATGAGGGTTGGAGAATATATTTAAGCATCATTTGGAGATGCCTTATGGAGACCAACCTATCTCAGGTTCTCTTCGTTGTAAGCCCAATGTCTCAAACACCCCCTCAGTCCCAGGTAAATCTAGATGTCTGGTCACATACCCACTGAGTCAGCCTCAGTCATTTGTAAAGCTTTTTTCAAACCCAGACATTTTTTATTCTGATGCTTGTACCTGTAAGCCCAGTGTTGCCTCTGTGAGCTCTGAGCTTGGTATGGTAGAAAACCATGATGGTGGCACTAGTTTGGTCCAGAGGGCAGAGTGTTGGACTGGGAATTGGTGGTTGTACCAATAATCATCTGTGTGGCCTTGGGAAACCTCTCTCTTCTTTGAATCCTTTTCCCCCTCAGAGTGAAGGAACTCACATGGATATTTTATAAGATTCCTCCCAACTCTACTGCACCATGGCTTTTTCCTATGAATTTAAAGTATCTTCTGTGAGTCTAAGAAGATGTTCTTGGGCTACAAATTCTCTGCTTCTCTGTGTGTAGGTGGAGGGGGGTGGGGCACAGGGAGGAAGGTGCAATAAACAAGTGAGTAGAATGAGACATAGGGGAGAAAAGGACAGCAACATAATTAGAGGAGAAATTCTGAGCATTTATTCCAAGGAAGTCAGAGTGTTAGAGAAAACTGGAGAAGAACCAAGCAATTCTTAGAGATGGAGTTACATTTATTACATGTGGGTCCTGAGAAAAATGACTCTCAAATTCTGGGCTCCAACATGTAGGAACTTTTTCTATTTATATGTTTTTACCTTCTTTGTCTCCCAAATATGGGGTGTTTCCGGCCCCCTTTGCAAGTTCTTAAAGAGCCCCTATGTGCTGGGGCCTTGAGACCTCAACCAAAGGCCTGGTGCCAACACTGATAATTTCGTCTGGGAAAGGTTTAATGGCCTCTCTGAAGTGGGAGTAGTCTTATTTTCCTTATTATTTAAGCAAGCAAGCATTTACAGAAAGCCAATTAACAGGGTTAAAATTTCAAACAGCAGTTTTTATATAAGATGGATGCTTCAAGAGAACCTATTCTATATCTATTTCCTTACCTCTACAGAATTACTTTTAGATGCATAACAAGGAAGATCCCTCCATTCTTCAGCTTAGACCAGAGAGGAAAAGAAGTTTACCCAAAATTACACAGTAAATTAGTGGCAGACCTAAGAGAAGTAGAATTGATGTCTCCTAGACGGTGCTGTTTTCCTGGCAGGCTGTGCTGCTGTTAGGGGCAGAACTAGAATATTGGGGTTCAGTATAATTATGAGAAATATTAATCAGGCTCTGTTAACTGTGATTCTTTGGTTCTGATGAAAGAAAGCACATTTTAATCTGGCTGGGAATTGCATGCCTGAACTGAGAGCTCACCTGGAAATGTGGCCCATCCTCCACATCCTAGAGCTGGCTATTATCATGGAAAGATGAACATCTTTGTTGCAGAAACCAGAGGCACCAGTGCTTTGCATACCTTCAGGCCTTTGCAAACCTCCAGCCTGAATTGCCTATAAACTGCCCATTTGGCATGCCCATTCTTAATCCCTTTTGCCTACTTGCCCATGTAATCTTTGTCCTTCTATTCAATATAAGCACCTGTTTTATGGTGGGGTGTAGAGCAGATTTTTATGGATGACCTGCTGCTTTCCCATGCTGCTGGAGTAAATGCTCACATATGATTTAACCTTGTCTCTGCTTAATTGGCTCAAGTAGTGACAGGCAGCCCAGACCCATTGATTGTCCCGTTTCCCTGCTTCTGGTGCACCCCAATGAGAGTAAATGCTTTTTCTTCCTTTCATTTTGAACCAAAGAGGAGAGCATTATGTCTGGTAAAAGAAAATACAGTAGACAGGGATTCATTTCAGGCTCCTCCTCTTCTCATGACTCACTGTCCAACCCTTGGCATTGTTGACAATTCCAGATGTGGGTCAAATACAGCAAGGGGAAATCAAGGCTAGATCTTAGAAATTAATTGTTCAAGTACTAGGTCATTTCAGAGTAATGCACCGTGAAATTACGCTATTCTCCAAGAGGATTTTCATAAAGTTTAATATGCCATGACACATTCTTTTTCCGTTGGTGTTAGCTTATTTTTTTTGAAGAACATAAAAAGAGTCTTTGGAATCCAGGGATGTGTGTAAAGATTGCTGCAGACAGAGCAGGAGGTCTCCGGCAGGACTTTGAGAGCATCAGGGCTGCAGGATCGCTGCTAGAGACCCCATTACCAAGGCCTGTGCCATCAAAGCATAGCCGGCTGGTGTCCATGGAGCCCAGCGCAGGAGAAGCCATTAGTCTTGGTGCCTTTTTACTGTTATTCACACTGGGATAATGAGATTATTGGAATATTTTTTTTTCCTAATGAGAACTAGACAGAATACCTTGGTCTCTAAATGATTTAGTCACAGAGGAAACACATTACTCTTCCCTTGATTGCTGTCAAATGCTGGAAAATTGGAATATTATACTGATATTTATCGTGATGGGCAATATTTTTCCTGCCTTCTCAGTGTCAAATGAGATGGGAAAAGTATTTGTCTGAAAATCAGACTCTCTTACAAGGTTTGTAAGAAAGGAAGACAGATGAAGATGCAGGATAAGGAACGGGGATGCAGAGGTTGAAGGAGGATAATTGGACAATGGCCTTTTGCTATTTCTTCTTTTTTTGTTACATCAGTAAAACTATCCCTTGTTTTAATTTTCTATAAACTTCTCTTTCAGTTTGCTCACTGGTGCTTGAGGCTAATTAGACACTGTTTAGATTCAGAATAGAAGGTTAATTTCGAGGGGGGAATGGGTGTTTGTGTTGGTCTCGAGGTTAGTAGTGGCAGCTAGCTAATTTGTGTTTCTTGGAAAGAAATAACATCCTTGAAAGGTCGGATTCCTTGGAGAGGGAGAAGTTTTTGCACTTTTACTCTCAGGAACCTTTCACCTGAGACTTGTCAGCCCAAAGTTTATGCAGCCAGTAGAGACTAATTGGGTGACCTAATGCATTGATATTCAACTCAGGTCCCTGGTGGCTTTTGTAGCCACGCTGAACAAAGAAATCCTGAGGTCTAACTAACTCCTGCTCCTGTCCCACTCCCAAACATCCTCCAAAAAGATCTGAAACTTCTGGAACACAAAACCAGTTTTAACAAGGCAAGCACTCCCTGTCATCAATATGTACTGGCTTTCAGAGGGAGAGATCACCACATTTCTACATCCTAGTGTCCACAATGCAACAGGTGGGAGAACCTTCCAGCATTAATTAACATTGGTCCTGCAATTTACAGAGACAACCATTTCAGATTCATTTAGGGACCCTGTCATACATTAGAAATTCATATTGTGCTCCCGTTTCCGTTAGTTGGGCCTCCTCATCTGCATTTTAAAAGGCTCCCAAGAGACTCCCTTGCAGCTATGGCTCTTGCAGGGAAAGGGGAGGCTAAACACTTAGGAGAGTAGAGGAGAGCCCAGAAATAAATGTAGAAGACAATGTGGGAATAAAGCCTCCTTGCAGATGTATTGTGTGGGCAAACTTTACACCTAGAAATCTCTGGAAGCAGTTTCACATTTCATTATCAGCTCATCTGTCATATTGTCCCACAGTTTTCTTCGAGATGAAGATTATCTTCTTGCCATGAATCCCTGGAAAGGAAATCTTCCTTAGTGCCAGGAAAGAGTGCACGCATTTACTAGTAGTTAGATGATGCTCAAATTCCAACTCCTCTCTGAAATTCCTCACCGCTGGCCAGGAATCTCTTATGTGAAGCAAACGGAGAGCTTTATGACAAACTTCGTAATGTCCAACAAGTAGCATTGGTATTTGTGTCTATAATGTAACTCCAAAGGAACTAATGTATGCAATTTAAAATCGGAAACCATATCTCTCTGTATCTCATTCCTGAGGATTTCTACAGAGCCTTGCTTATAGTTGGTGCCATATCCATTTGTACTGAATTAATTAGGTGGACAAAAAGTGGTGGGAGAGAGAGAGAGAGAGAGGGAGAGAGAGAGAGAGAGAGAGAAGAGAGAGAGAGAGAGTGAGTCAGTCCCAGAATGTGGTACAGTGAGTCAGTGGATGGCCCTTGGCTGCACCCTGTCCCTTAGTTCCCCTTTCTGTCTCTTCCCACTTCTTTCTTTGCTGATTCTGATGTCCTCTCCCCACCCTCATCATCCCAGATTCCTGGATAATGACTTGTCTTTCTTTGATCTCCTCCTCCTCCTTCCTTTATTCCTTTTTCTTGCTCAGAGTCACCAGCAGGAATATTATTCAGCTCTTTACTGGGTTAGTGTTTCTACTGCTGCTGAGGACCATGGTGAGGTTTGGGCTTCTAGCATCATTTTGCATCTAAGTGCAACTGCTTTACTGGGAAGTATATTCTAGTCACACTTAATTTCAAGATAGCTTGCATCTCACCCCCAATAAAACCACTTGTTTGTAACATATCAATGTATTGACAAGGTCAGAGAGCAGGGCTGTTTGAGGTAATGTAATTTCTAAAGGAGTGCGCACTAATTGTGCTGGTTTTTATCAGCTGTGACATAATTAATTACTCTCTTTGGGGTCATACATTCGCCTTTATTGCTACAAGCTCGTGCTTTTGGGATCAGACCAGGGCAGAGTGTGGTCACTGAGAGTGGAACTTCCACAGCAATCAGGCAGAACTTCCTGGAGAAGGTGGTGGCTTTGCTCCCTTGGAATGCTGAGGGGTGTGCGGCATGACCTTCTCTGGAAGCTTTGTTGAGCTTCTTGGTGCAAATACCTTGTGGGCTCAGTGGGAGTGAGTCACAACAGTAAATGGGTAGAGCAGGTTAGTAGGAGCTTGGTCCTGGAAAATTAGCACCAGGATGTGTAGCAAGCATTCACTGATGTGTGATAAGCATTGTCTATTGAGACATGTGTGCCAAGTGTCGCCTACTCAGAGATATGTGACAAGCCTTGTCCATTGGATGTCCCCTTTATTTTGTAAGGACCTGGTTCCTCAGTTGCACAGCTAGTGATCAACACCTGAAGGGTAGTGCAGGGATACTTCTAAAACAAACTCCTCTGACCTCTGTACATCCAGCCACAGAGATCAGACCCAACGCTCAGTTCCTGATTGGTTAGCAGTCATTTCCTGGAAGCTGAGCTGAGAGCATCCTGGCCCCATCCTCAGGATCCAGGAAAATGAAGCACCCGGACTCATATCTCCTCAGCCTTCAACACGAAGATGGAGAGGTCTGTGATTTTTCCAGCAGCACAAGTTCGAGGGTCAGCACAAAACCGGAAACACGGTGGGCTCTGCCAGCCACAGCAGCCAGCCAGCTGGACCCGGCCTGCAGTGTTCTGTGTCCTGGAGCGGACTGGGGTGGGAATGCAGTGTATTTAGTTTGGATGTTGTGTTATATGGCTGGGGGCTCTCTCTGGGAGAGTGAAAAGTTGATGTGGGAAAATGGCTGAGCGTGAGAGAAATAGGTTTCTATGAAAGTGATTTGCCCAATTTTCTTTTTCTTATCATACAGTTTTAAAGCAGATTTATTGCTGATAAAAGTGGTGGCTGGACAAAACTCCCCCATGCTGTGCATTTGCTTCTTTTCTCTCAAATGTTTTAAAATCTCTCTAGATGTTTTGTGTCTCTGATACAAACTGGTGGAGAAGCCAGGCTGTCTGCTTCCTGTCCACTGCGGTGAAGGCTTTGCTGTTCGCTGGCCACCCTGCTCAGCCAGCTCCAGCCCTGCAGGCCCCATGCAGCGGGCGGGCAGCACCAGATGGAGGGAGGAAGGCAGACCCAGCAAGGATCCATGTGAAGAGGCGCAAGTGAGCGAACAGCCTGGGGAGGAGCAAGATGGTGCTGGACCGGTTGGATGAGAGCCCAGCTCTGAGTTACTTCTCCCATTTGGGCAAAATAAAATCACAAATGAGAACAGTAGGGAGCCAAGACCAGTTGGAGACAAAGGGGTGTTAGCTTCGGGGTGGGGACTGTGAGACAAGATAGGCTTCACGAGATGCTCAGGAGTCTGGCTTTCCCTGCACAGCTGCCTCCAGCTCCAGGCTGGAATGTTGTGACAGCTCAATGAACCCCCCTGCCCCCCATTGCCAGAGCCCAGGACCTGGGAAGACTGAGAAGACAGGAGAGGCCTCAGCAACTCCTAATGCCCCCCCATCTTTTAGATTTCCCTGTCCACCCACAGTAGCTTAGGATGTCCATCCACGATCCCTTCCTTTAGGCTCCTGACAGCAGTAGGAGGAGAGGCAAGAGGGAGAGGGAAGGAGAGAAAGGAGGGGGGAGACTTTTAGATCCAATGAGTTTCAGGAGCAGAGGCAGCTTCTCACCATCCCCACCACCAGGATGCCCTCTCTCTCCACTGGCAGCTGAAAAGTCTTTCTAGAGGGGTTGGCTTCTCCAGATTTCAAGAATGTCGAATAGAAAGAGAAATCAATGGCCCTGTCCTGACATGCACGCCACTCGCGTGTCATGTTCCTGATTAGCAAATCACCCTGTCTGCATTCTGATTGACCTTTCATCCTGAAAGATCACTGCACTCTCCAAGGCAGAGAGCGTTTTCCTGCTGCCTATTAACCCACAACTCAGAATATTAAAGACTTCTTCCTCCTGCACCCCACTCAGAAGCCAGAGTAACACCAAGTGCCACCTAGTCATTCTTCGCATTAACTGGTGATCTGACTTCTTGATTTGACTTGAGGTTCCTGATTTTCCCACCTGGATAAAGACAGATAGGGGCAAAAAAATTCCTAGTAAGTAGAAAAGGCAGAGGTTTAATTTATCTTAAGCATATTATGTTGTATGTATATATTATATATAAAAACATAAATACATATATGTACTGCATATATATATATATATAATATCTCATTTAAACATATACCTATGTTTAAATGAGATATTACACAATATTTAATACTAGAGGCCCAAGAAACAAATTCAATCGCCAGTGGTCCCTTGGCCTGGCCTGTGGTATCAGAAGGAAACCAGCTCTCCGACATCCACCGAGGGGTCCTGGATTGTGAGAGGGCATAGGCCAGGCTGAGGGACCCCACTAGTGCATGAACAGGGCTGGGGAGGGTCGTGGGAGATTGGCCAGCAGAGGAGGACTTCGAGAGGGCTCCAGGGTGTGTCCAGCCCTTCTTGCTCAGTCCCCACCTGCCAGACCCCAGGAGCAAGCGTCTGCCCCCTGGTGGTCAGTGCATGTCATAGCAAGCAGTTGAATGGCCTTAGCATATCATTAGCATATTATCCTTTGGTTGAATGTCCAACTGGTCAATTAGACACTTAGCATATTAGGCTTTTCTTATATAGGTTATTTATATAATGCTTTATATTTTTAAAGTATTTTCACATCTATTATTACATTTGATGTGACTTACATGACAACTTTGTAAGATATCTATACTAGTAACAGAATCCCCATTTTACCAAGGGAAATGGAAATTCAGAGAGTTTGTGATTTACGTAAGATCACACAGCGACTGAGTGACATAACGCGAATTAAAACCTAATTTTATTTTTTAAAGTAAAATCGTATGTCTTCCATTATGTGCTGTTTGCCTTTCATACATAAAGTAGAATCATGGGAGTAGGACAAGGTATTCATAAAAATGTTTCCTTCATCTTTACCCAGTAATGCAGTGGAGGCTACTTCAAATAGTCATTTAAGATAGAAATTACATACTATTCTTCAGTATATAAGTGGTAGAATCAGGATTTGAACCAAGATCTCAATAACTCTAGAGCCATGCTCTTTCCATTACTCCAGAGAATGGACAAGGTAACACTTAGCAGGTCAGTGGCAGAGCAGTCCAGTGGGAAGGCATAAGCATTGTCATTGGACAGACCTGGGTTGGAACGCTAGATCTATTATTTCTTAGCTCTGGGAACTTGATCAAGATCCTTAGTCTCTCTGGGCTTCAATTTCCTCATCTCTGTTCATGGGATTAACAACATTTACCTGACTGTGTGCCAAAAGATTAAATGAGATAAGGTCTGTATCTAGCATGGTGTCTGACACATAGTAGGTACTTAATAATACATGATATCTATATACATTTCTTCTATGTCGTGTCTGTATTGCTGAGTTGGGTATGATTCCCAGTCCTCACACAGATCAAATAAGTCATATAGATCAAGAAGTGTTGATATATCTAAGTAAGACCAGGATATTAAGATCCAGAAGAGAACTTTTGAGACTAAAACTGAGACATTAAGGGAAGAAGAGGAAATCATGAGGGCACAGAATTTCTGAGGATTGTCATTCTTGCTTTTCCCTTCTCTATTTTACTCCATTTTCTGCCCAAATGAGTGTGTGAAGGGTAATAGCAGAATAAGCACACAGAAAGCCTCCGGTATTGCTCTGTATTCTGACCACCCCCTGGAGGTGGCATGAATCATGCCTTCCCTGTGCCAACGCCTCGTGCAAGCTTGGGAGGTAGTTCTTTGGCTTTACTTTCCTGAAGGAGACAATAGAGAAGAGTAGCTTAGGGTGGGGGAATTCTGAGATGAAACCTTTTCCCTGCCCTATCCAACCCCGCTTTTCTGCTCATTGACAGAGTTGTCACAACCTGTTGGCAGTGACAGAGACAAGTACAAGGCAAGCTTGGTTTACAGAGCAAGCGTAACACCTGCTCCCTTCTTTGTAGATGCTATATCCCTTGGAAGCTTCAGATTAACAGAGATTTCTGTCTCTTTTGTTACTTTGTGTTTTAAATTAACTTTTGCCTTTTTTGCCTTAAAATACAATATAAAATTTCTTCCCGAAGTTCTTCTCTCCCCTGACACATACAGACATCCCCCACTCGGCCACCCTGCCCCCCCTCCCGTCTAATGCATATGCCATCTTAATAATTCGAACATCAAGTGTGGATAAATGACAAAGAAAACAGTATGACAAAATGCTTCTGAGCCTTTTTGGAATTAGTGATATTTCTCAGGAATGATCAATTGCATTACTTAACTGGAGAGCTCTGATTATAAAGAGAAATATAATTAGTGGCAAATGCGGTGAGATGTATAAAGACAGATAGGAGGGCCAGGGAATGGGAGCTCATCAATTTTTCCAGGTTCCATCAGGAGGGCAGTTGTTTTACTGCAAGACTCCATTCCAGTGATTGAAAAGCACAGTCTGAGCATTGCCAGTGCTCAAAGGAAGAGCATCAGCTGAAAGTCAGGGGGTCTGCATCTGGTCTACCACTGATTACCAGGCAATTCACTTACCCTGCCTGCGTCTCAGTTTCCTCCTCTGGAAAAGAAGCTTAATAATGCCTGTCCTTCCTGCCTCCCTTAGAGCTGTTGTAGGGCTTAAATAAACTCAGAAGATGTGGACTCGCTTTGAAAATTAAAAGTCCTCTATGCATGCAAAAGAGGGTTATGAATATTTTCACTATTTGAGCTGGATCTTGCAGAATAAGTAGGATTTGACTTTCTGAAAATAGATATGAAGGATATCAATTAAAAGATAGAGAACAAGCAAGGCATTGAACCCATACATTAGTTTGGATGTAACACAGAATATTGAGCAGAAGAGGAAACTTAACATTCAAACTGTGGGCTGGAGAAAGAACACGAAGGCTTAGGAGTCTGAGTTTTTGTTTTTTGTTTTTTCCCCAAAGCAGGGGCAACCACTGACTTGTTCTGGTGGAAACTAACATGATCCAGGCAGTTTTGCAGAAAGATAAAGCTGGGACAGTAGGGAAGGAGGCATTTTTCCAGAAGAATTGGTTAGGAAGTTATAGTAGGAATAAGTGATAGCCTACAGCAGAGCATTGAGAATGAGAAAATAACCCAATTATGGAGGCAGAGCCCGCAGACTAGAAATGCTCAGAAAGGAGAGGGGAATACGGAAGAAATGGGGGAATTCAAAGATGACTTCAAGGACACCTGGGAGGATGGCCATGGCCTTGACAAATATTTAGAATGCAGGTGTGGCACTTCAGGGTTTGGCTGAAGAGCATAAAAATGTGATGAATACTGCCAGTGTTGATTTTAAGGTGCTGATGTAAGCTTCAGCTAAAATTGCTGCTTAACTGGTGAACACTGTCAGGATAGAGTTCAGGAGAGGGGTCAAGGCATTTGGAAAGCATTATGGAAGAGGAAAAGCCATTAGAATTGAGGAACTCTATGGAGAAAACAAGAAAAGTGGATGAAGGTAAGAATTTCAGGAATTTTATTTGAAGGTGAAGTGTATGCGTAACTTACTGAATTTCCCACATCCCTTCAAAAGCTTCAGTCCTTTCTCCCAAGGAAAATAAGAGGAGGCAGTATTGCCTTGTTCTATGAGGAAGAACCTAGGAGCCACCGAGGTTGTGAGATTGTTTGCTAAGCTGGACCCAGTCACTAGTGTGATACTTAGGAAGGGAAGGGGTGGCTTCTATTGGAGTCTACTAAAGCCGTGGCCAGCTATTTGAAGAGTCTGGGGGATTTCTCTGCAGCTAATTAGGAATCAATACCATAGTTTTGAATTCCTGTGTCCAGAGCCAGAAAATTAGCCCTGAGAATACAACCAGTCTGTGTGGCTGCTTTGTTGATAGAAAACTAAACTCTTCTTGACTGGCGTGTTTTTCAAACTAGCAACTTCTAGATAGGGAGGAGCAATCAACTCGTGGCTTTCTTCCCTAAAACACAGTTATAGCCTCAGCCCTGTCACAGGAGGAAAGAAAGGAACAGGACCAACAAGTTGGAAACTGCAGCCACACAAACTTTCCTTTTCAATGCCAAAAGGGGCATCTTTGCTTTGGTATCTCTCAGAGACTGGGAATTGTTTTTACTGCTTTGTTTATGTATGGGCATGGGTGTGAGTGTTTATTTTTGAAACCTCAGACACAAATTTTACAGGAAGAATATTGGCATTTCAGAAGTCATTGATGTTTGAGATTATTGTGTACTAGAGATATGGGTCATTTCCAAACAACCTGACATAAATATTGTCAGCCTTGTAAACCTGTATTCAAGTGAGATGTGCTAAAGCAATATTTATGGCAAAATTATGACCTCAAGGCAACTAAATGTAATTCATTTTTAAACCTCAATTTTTCCCTCTGAATCCTTCAATCTAATTAGACTCACATCAGTATATTATTACGGAGAGTAATCATTTCTTTCTTCTAATAACATTCATGGATAATTTTATTTCTCATTTCCAGCCTCCCACTCCTGTTGTGTAATTAGTGTCTTTGGCACCTCGTGATGCTCAGAATGAGTTGCAGCTGCTAATTGCTAATTGAAAAATTAGAAACTCAGTTAGAAAAAGGATCTAATTAAAATGAAATTAGATAAAATTTCTTCAAACCAGCTCCTTTCCCCCACTCCCCAGTTTGTTTTCCTTTTTTCCCCTTTGGCCTTCTTTTTCCACCAGAGGAGTATTAGCATTTGCAAAATATGTATAATTGCTGAAAGCCAAATACCTTTTCATAGCAGGCAATACAATGGTCTTCTGGAGTGAGTCAGAGACAGGTTTGTAAGCTTTGAGTTCAGTTTTAGAACTTGGACCTTTTTCTTATACTTGTTTGACCCAAGAGTTTTATCTTACTAACTAGAGGCTTGGTGCATAAAATTCATGCAAGGGTAGGGTCCTTAGGCCTGGCCTGTGATCAGGGCCAATCAGGGCCTTCCAGTTTCCAGCCAGGGCCTTCCTTCATTCCACACAACCCCCTGGTGGTCAGCACATGCCATAGTGAGCTGTAGAAATCCTGGTCTCCTGGTTGAACTCTGGAGGGCACACTTTACATATTGGCCTTTTATATGTAGAGATAAGATGCCAGGTCTTTTGTTCAGGAGGGCAAGTGTCTGGTCAGTCTCATCTGCTTTTCTTGTCTGTTTGGAAAGGTTATTGTCAGTCTCATGACTGTGATCTATTGGGATCCACTCACTTCTTGCTGCAAATACACTCTCACCCTCTTCTCATTGCACTGTCCCACTTGACAAATGATTACTTAGTAAATGTTCAGCCCTATAGGAGACAGACGAAACCAAGTTCTTTCTCCCTCCAAAAGTGCTTACAATCTGTCGAGAAATCTAGACAGAGAGGCATAACCACAAAATAAGAAAACATGTAATCAAATGCAAAATAGTGTTTCAGACTATATGTGACATTTAGTTCAACCTTTTAAACATTTTTGAGTGCCTTTTAACTACATGCCACCTACTGTGTCTGAACATACAAAACACACCACACATAGTTCCTGCCCTCAATGAGTTCATATATGTGAATAAGTGATTCATAATACATATGTTAAAAGCAGTAATAGCAAATTCACAAATTGTTGAATTAATGTAGAAAAATGGGTGATGAATTTTGGTGGGTCAGACAGGGAGGGCATCAAAGAACACTTTACATAGAGGAGATAATATCACCATAGGATTTTGAAGAATGAGTAGGAGTCCACTAGGGGGACAAACATTTTAGACAAAGACACCTGTTCCAAAAACAGACATATACTAATAGAACAATATGGTGATTTCTGGAATGATGAATAATTTGGCATTTTTGAAACCTAAATTGAGAGGTGTGTCACATGAAATGAGGCTGGGGGAATGAGTAAAAGTTGAATTACAAAGAATATTGTGTGTTTATAAAGTTTAAAGAAGAACATTGAATATTTGAAAACAAGTTTCTTAAACATTATAGAATTAAAATAATAGGATCAATAAAAGATTCAGGAAGGAATTTTGTGGACTGAAACATTCTAGGTTAAAAAGCAAGATAGGAAAAACTTTGAATAGTCCAGTTTGATGACAACAGAGAGAGTAAGTTAGGAATATATAAAGAAATACAAAGTGATTGCAGCTTATGATTAAAAATTAGGACAATTTATTTTAAAAAATAAAAATATGCACTGTCTTTAAAAGTAAAGCCCTGGCCTGTGTTTTTCAGTGGTTAAAGCATAAGCCTGCACACTAAAGAATCTAAGGTTTGATTCCCACTCAAGGACACATACCTGAGTTC
>PVJN01044806.1:0-17138 GCA_004026805.1 Lasiurus borealis | reverse complement strand
CTCCTGTGACAAAACTCCTGTTAAGAGGACTAGGCCATAGTTTGAGCATTCTGGTCATTTCACCATAGAGTGAGTCTGCTAAGAGTATTGAGTTGGACTTTCAGAAAGATTTCTTGGCACAGCTCCTACTGGATTTAAAGCTTCTTTGATAAAATCTGAAAGAATTGTTTTAATAAAATTCAGTTCAACATTGGGGAAAGCAGCCCTTACTTGAGAGCCCTTTACCTGGTACCTCAAAGAGAAAATATGAATTCTTTTCCAGTTTTAGGATTTTTTGTTTTACTTTCTTTTTTCTCTCTTGTGTTACTGGTTGTTTGTGTATTTGTTCTGTCCTATTTTGTTGGTTTTAACTATTGCATTTATTATACTTTTTACACACAAGCATTTATAGCTAAAACTATATGTTGATTATCTGTTCATTTTTTTTTAGAAAGCTTTTTCTCAACTTCTCTTCTATTTGACCTATTGCTGTTATGTAATTTTTTATATTATTAATTTTTTATAATACACATTAGGCAAGACCTATTTTGTTAGTTTCAAGATGTTGGAGTATTTTAGATCCTCCTTTTGAAGATGATAATAACAACAACAAAACATTTTAAAAGGTCACAGAGGTCCTTGATAGAAATCTCTGAAGAGCCCTAGCTGGCTTGACTCAGTGGACAGAGCATTGGCCTACAGATTGAAGGGTCTCGGGTTCAAGTCTGGTCAAGGGCATGTACCTCAGTTGTAAGTTCCTCCCTGACCCAGGCCCTGGTCAAGGCATATGCATGAAGCAGCCAATCAATGTGTTTCTCTCACATTGATGTTTCTCCCTACCTTTCTATCTCTCTTCCACTCTCTCTAAAAATCAATGGAAAAATATCCTTGGGTGAGGATTATTAAAAAGAAAAGACAAATTAGCTTTTTCACCCATCTCCTCAGTCTCATCTGGCAACTCTCAAAATGTTCTCTGTATCTGAGTCTATTTTGTTCTACCTGCTCATTTATTTTGTTTTTTAGTTTCAATTACTAATAGATAGATAGATATTTATTGCCATTTTATTGCTCATATTTTTCCTCCTCCTCCTCCCTCCTCCTCTTCTTCCTCCTCCTCCTCCTCCTCCTCCTCCTCCTCCTCCTCCTCCTCCTTCTTCTTCTTCTTCTTCTTCTTCTTCTTCTTCTTCTTCTTGAAAGTCTTTAATATTTCATGTAATACTGGTTCAGTGTTTTATTACATATCATGTAATACTGGTTCATGTAACTTCTTTAGCTTTTCTTTTTGTATCTGGGAAGCTCTTCATCTGTCCTTTGATTCTAGATGACACCTTTGGTTGTAGGCTCTTGCTTTTCATCACTTAGGATATTTCTTGCCACGCCCTTCTAGCCTGCAAAGTTTCTGTTGAGAAATTAGCTGATAGTCTGATGGGAACTCCCTTGTAGGTAACTGCTTTTAAGATTCTCTCCTTGTTTTTAACCTTTGGGACTTTAATTATGATGAGGCCTGATGTGGATCTCTTTGAGTTCATCTTGTTTGGGACTCTCAAAATTCCTGGATTTGTATGTCTATTTCCTTCACCACATTAGAAAGTTTTCTGTCATTATTTTTTCAAATGTTTTTACTTTCTTTCTTCTACTTTCAGTCGGCATCTCCATGATGCAAATATTGAAACACTTGAAGTTGTTCCAAAGACTTTCTATACTATCTTCATTTTGGGAGGAATCATTTTAATTTTTTCTGTTCTAATGGTTGTTTTTGCTTTCTTATATTCCCAATTGCTGATTTGATTTTCTGCTTCATCTACTCTATTATTGATACCCTATAATTACTCTTCATTTCACTTAGTGTAACCCTCAATTCTGACTGCTTCTTTTTTATGGTTTCTGTCCTTTTACATGCTATTGAAGTTCCTACTAAGTTCCTTGAAGTTCTCACAAAGTTGCTTAAACATCCTTATAACCATTGTTTTGAATTCTGTATCTGATAGTTTGTTTGCCTTCATTTCATTTAATTATTTTTTCTGGAGATATCTCCTGTTCTTTCATTTAGGCTCTTTTTCTTTTGGCTGCTTCCCTATGTTTGTTTCTGTGTATTAGGGAGAGCTGCTACATCTCTCAGATATGGTAGAGTGGCTTTGGGTAGTAGATGTCCTGTATGGTCCAGTGGCACAGCCTTTCCATTCACCTAAGCATAGCACTCTAGGTTCACCTCTCTGTGGGCTGTATGCACCGTCCTGTTGTAGTTGACTCTTGATTGCTTTTTGCAGCACTGAGAGAGATTGACTTCCAGGCCAATCAAATGTGAGGTCCTGCTGCAATTACAGCAGAGGAGCTGCTGTGCAGGAGCTAACCATATAGATCAGGATTTACTTCATTGGGGCTTTGATGCTTGCTGAGTCTGCCCCTTGAGTGTGTCACTCATGGAGGAGATATGGTTGTAATCTGGTATCATCTGAAACTGTCCACTGAGTGGACTGATTCTGGGGCTTTCTAGAAGGTATAAGGTCAGCCCCTGCTTCTGCTCTGCCTGGGGCTAACTGGTACAAGCTGCAGAGTGATATGCAGATGGCTGCTACTTTTGCTGGGCTGGGAAGTCTCCAGGAAAGGCAAATCAAGGCCAAATGCTGTTAATGTCAGGCCTGGGTCCACTTTGCAAGAGGTAGGGGGGACACCAAGGCCAGATACAGCTTGTTTGGGAGATTTTAGGAAAGTCCAAAGCATGAGGCAAGAGAGACCATTCATATGGAAAAAAACATTGCAAACAGTTTGCTTGAGCCTCCAAGCTGGGTGGGGAAAGGTCTCAAGAAATCACCAGGCTGGGCAAACAGTGTAAACCAAATTGATGGAAACTCAAGTGTGGTACTCATCTGTTGGCTGTGTGTGTGTGTGTGTGTGTGTGTGTGTGTGTGTGTGTGTGTGTTAGAAAGGGAACAATGGCCTCTTCCAGCACTTTTTTCTGACAGGAAGCTGACCCCAGCTTTTACCCTGATTCCAGACAATTCAGTTGCTCCCCATATGTCACTTTCAAGCTTCTGCCTCAGCCCTGGAGCACAGAGGGAGTAAGTCTGATTAAGTCTGTAAGAACTGCCTGGGACCCCAGGGGCCCTCTGTCTCCCTCAGTCTCAATCCCAGCTGGTTTTTTAGAGCCAGAAGCTATGGGAACTTCTATTCCTGGTCCTGGAATCCTGGGCTGAAGAGGTCTAGTGTGGAGCTGAGATCCTTCACTCCTGAGAGGTGACTTCTGCAGATGAGATATCCCTCTTAATCTTTTATCTTCCATATGTGGGTATAGAATCAGCCCATTTCTTATCTCTACCCCGCCTACTAGTCTCAATGTGCCTTCTTCTTTAAACCCTTAGTTACAGGATTTTCATTCAGCTAGATTTCAGGTGGTTCTGAATGATGGTTGTTCTGTAGTTTAGGTTTAATTTTGATATAAAAAAATATTTTGAAATTTAAATACAGGAGAAAACTTTTAAAGAGATAATTCACAGAGATTTATGCAATTGCTTTTGATAGTATGTAAGGTTTTTTCCTTGCATGGGGCAGAGGATATTGAAACATTATCTTTTTCCCATGAGGTAATAATAATAAACAGTTGATTATAATGCCTGAATTTTATTTCTGGCCTTGCCACTACCTAGTAGAGTAATGTTGGGCAAGTCATTTAACATGTCTTCATATTTCTAAAAAATGCAAAAGCCAAATGAAATTTTCTCTCCTCCTGGCTATATAACATTTTAAAATCCTAAAATGTCAACAGTAGGCACCAAAGCTCTTTGCTGCAATTGCATGTTGGATAGAGAACTTCAGAGTGTGCTCAGTGGGTACTAGGAAATGAGCCTCTTGAGTGTTAGACAAATGCTCCCTCTGCTCCTCTAATTAGGTCAACTCGCTCCTCCTTAGCATGCGTCAGATCAACAAGGTAGCAATGTTAAAATGATTCCAGATGAGATCTGCAGGCTTATTTCATACAGGTTCAGCCAGCCCAGAGTGGGTGAGGCTGAGACCGTGGGCAGATACTTTCTCATAGACTCATCATTCCAGCTTTGGCTTCTTCACTAACCACATTCTAAAAGTCTACAAATTAGTGTGGCTGCTATTAGCTCAGTCCCAAAGAGCTGCTGTAAAAGTAAAGAAATATCTTACTTTAAATGAATTTTCTTAAATGTTAACACATTCTTTACTTAAAATGACAAAATTCTATTCTCCTGGCCTGCTTAAATAGTAGTAGTCTAAGGAACTGATCACATTGTCACACAGAGAAAATGACTAGGTTGCAACTCATTTTAGTTATTGCTGAGAGTTTCAAATTAATCTCTCAGCAATTAACTAGTGATTACAACTTAAAATAAAAATTTTGTACATATCTATTTAGTTGGGCTAGATAGAAATGGCCTTAACATGTAAGATTTATTTTCTTCCAATCAACATTCTCACCCATCACTAAAAATAGAAAATGTCCTAAAATGTTTTGACATGTTAAACAAAAATATTTATTACTACATTGATCTTCAGTCAAAGAATAGCAATTATTAAAGCCTTAGGATGTGATTATAGGAATTTATAGTATTTTCTATAGGCTGTATCTTTCTACCTATTGAAGAAAGAAAAACTAAGAAAAAAGAAAAAGATGCTCCCTATGGTCCTTATTACCTGACGGTGAAGAACAGGGATTTTATGGGCTGTATCCTATGCACATAACTCCAGGTTGCATCAAAGAAAGTTCTACACGCCTTCAAATTAAGGGATGGGTGACTATAAATTGTGTGAGGGAGTGGGAGGAGCCAGATGGTATTGGGACATCCTAGACAATGTTTCCATTCCGGCTTTGTGTTCTTTCATTCCTATCAACTGAGCTTATTTAATTTGCTCCAGAATTTTGGGAAGGAATTACAGCTGGAAAATATGTGTTTTTAATCCTACAGATCCTTCTGACTTTAGAATTAGTTGTTTATTGCCAGGAAAGCATAAAGGCAGATGTTGGACCATGTCAAAAATCTTGTCAAGAGAATGGTTGTTTCACACAGAACAGAGATGTGGCTTCTGTTGCTGGTGGCGTATTTGTTCCAAAGAAATGTGAATTCAGTACGTATGCCGACTAAAGACGTGGACCCCGAAGCGTTCATGAACATTGTAAGTTTGGATTTTCCATAATGTTTTAGGGGGACTGGAGTGCCTTACATGTTACTGTTTACATCTGTGTATTATCTGCATTATGTGCTATATTTATATATGGTGGTGATTTTTGCTAGCAAAGTAATCATAAATTAGCATATTGTACTGTAAAGTGCTAAACTGGGTGTGAGTAGAATGGGTTCTCGTCAAACAATTTCAATAAACTTGGGTGGGTGACTTAGTCCTTTTGGACTTGAAACACAATTTGACTTTCTCTTGAGTTCTTAGATTCATTCTATGAGCAGAGAAATCGTTGCAGTATCTTAAGCCAAGCCCAGACCTCCCATTATTTTCATTTTCTCTGTGTTTTACATTCTTTTTCTACTTTCATTAGTACTAAATGAGCAATGGCAACTATAATACTGTATTATAAAAGTATTATCCCTTGCCGATTTGGCTCAGTGGATAGAGCGTCGGCCTGTGGACTGAAGAGTCCCAGGTTCAATTCCGGTTGGGGGCATGTACCTTTCTTGCGGGCACAACTCCAGTGGGGGGCGTGCAGGAGGCGACTGATCGATGTCTCTTTCTCATCGATGTTTCTGACTTTCTATCCCTCTCCCTTCCTCTCTGTAGAAAAATCAATAAAATATATTTTTTTAAAAAAAGATCTAACACGTCTTTAAAAAAAAAAGTATTAGCTATCATTTCTTACTATTAGGGCACCCACTTCTAGTGGCACCCTTCACCATTCTAATATATTCTTATTATCCTGTTGATAGACAATAAACAAACCCTGGTGATTGTTAGAGAAGGCCTCCTGTGAGTAAAATTCATGAATGATGTGGCATGCCAGATCTTTCTTTCTTTTTCTTTTTCTTTTTTTTTTTTTTTGCCTACTTTCAAATTCTTAATTGAGTTTTAACATTGTCTGCCATATGGTCACACTTGTCGCATAGAAGATATTGTAATAAAACCTGCAGAAATGCTAATTTCACTTAATCTTCACTGCCCTTCCAATAGATATGAACATACCTATTTTTCAAATCAAGGGTGAGATTGAGGAAGTTAAGCAATTTAAATTAGGCCACATTATCACTAGGTGGTAGAGCTATAATTTTAAGCAAGCCTGTCCAAACACATAATTGTAACCAGTATGCAATAAACTCGCCTGGGTGAGCAGTAGAGGCTACCTCCAGGTGAGTGAGGTGATTGTGTGTGGTATTCACAATCCATAAATTTCTCACAGACTTAACCTGTTTAAATACAGATTTAAAACCCTTTTTTACAGAAGCCTCCTTTGAACGGATTCTATGACTCTGACAGGTCATAGAAATCTTTCATATCTACATGATGCCAAATATCAGGTTTCTTTGGAACATGCCAAAGATAGACTGTCTTTTGGTGGTTTGTCCAGAGCGTTAGCAAAGTGATGTAGGTCCTTAGGAGCCATATTCTGGCCCTGAGAAGGTCCCACAAAAATCCCTCTGGGTTACTGGGTGGAAGAATCTCTTTAGCTATCGGCAGGGCCATCTCCCTGAGCCTCACCCACTGTGTGCGCACAGCACATGCACATTATTGGAGCTTCAGGAGCCCTAAGACTAATGCTCTGGCCTTGAGCAGTTATGCACAGAGAGGCAAAGTAAAATAGGAAATTCAAACGTTTGCTGGTATAAAGTAAACGAAATAAATTAATGTGGTTCAGAGTGTGAATAGGTTTGACTCTATACTGATTTATATGGCTATAATCTATCCTATATTTTCATATAAAATTGACTTTATTTGTGTATTTTCTTAGTGTTAACTGAACACCTATTAGGCCCTTGATACTGTACTATATACTGTGATTACAGAGAGATCTAAGAATATCAAAGCCCTTAAATCATGAAGCTTACAGTTCCAAGTAGGGAAGGGAGACATTCCATTACTAATTACAAGAATAGTGAAACCAAAAAAGAAAACATTGAAAAGAAGAAAAAAAAAGAAAGAAAGAAAACATTGCCTAACCTAGGCAATTTAGGAAAGTTTTTCTAAATATGATGCTGCAGAGATCTAAAGTATTCTTACTGCTCTTGCTCACTGTCATCATCCAGAGAAGTAGGGAGTTATTTCTAAAAGGAATAAAAAAGAAAAAAGTCAGGTACCAAATGTCCGCTGTAGTATATAAGGCAAATGGGCATCATTGTTAAGAGAAAGACCATACAGTCCCATTATGTGACTTTTAATCCTGGCCCTAACACAAAGTAGCTATATGACTTTAAGAAGTTTATTTAACCTATCCCTATGCTTCAGTTTATTCATTTGTGAATTAGGTATAACAATGATTTCTACTGCACGGAATTAGTGCAAGAAATGTAAAAGGATCGTGTATGTATAACATTAACTGAATTACCTGGCATATAGGAGATACTAAATGAGCATTGGCAACTATAATAATTAAACATTACTCCCACCCTTTCAAGTATCTCCTACTTATCTTTCAGATTTCAAGTTAAAACGTTCCTCCTCCCCTCCCCAAAGTCTGTGGATTTAAAGATGAAAAGAAACTGAGGATATGCATGGCCCAGGTGTTCTCATAAAACAAGTGCCTCACTGACTGCATTAGAATGATCTGATCCTTAACCCAAAGCCAGTCGGGGAACCTGCATGGTTAAGTGACCCAGATGATTCTGACGCACACCCAGGTTTTGGAATCAGTGTTCTGGTCCAGAAAGCACTGCAGAGCACTGGCCAATATTTCTGAGATAACATGATTAGCTAAAGTAAAGGAGAATATAGCCTTATAGAACAAAACTCAAAAGAAATTGTGTTTTTTCTATAGAGTGAAATCATCCAGCATAAAGGCTACCCCTGTGCAGAGTATGAAGTCACAACAGAAGATGGGTATATCCTCTCTATTAACAGAATTCCTCAAGGCTTAGTGCAACCAAAGAAGACAGGTATGGTTCACCCTATGTTTCCCCAGCATGGCAGTGTTCGCTACAGTAATGATTTCCTTGTAATATGAGTGTGTAAAAGGGAGTCTGGCTTATTGGTACTGACTGGGTCTATTGTTCAGGCCAAAATATGACTTTAGTTTCCCCACAATCTCCATCACCACCACCTTATCTCTGATTATCCCAAATAATCATAGTGTTTACTTTTCAAAAAAAAAGAAAAAACACTTTACAAAAGTCTATTTCTTGATCTCTTCTAGCAGTTAACACATTTCCAAACCCCTCCTCCATAGATATTCTAGAATATCCATTAATGTTCTCTTGAAAAGACCAGACCAACGCCCCCTGAACACTCTATATTCCTCAACCAAATAGCATTTTAAATATCCAAGATGTTGCCCAGATTTTCACTGAGGTCTTTTTAAGAATCAGGCACTTTATGTACATTTTACATTTTTGGCACATGTCCCTTTTTTTTTGCATAGGAATTTTCAGCAATTGCTGGCTTTTAAAAATTCACCTTCATTCCTCATTAAATTGTGCCCATCATTCATCTCTATTTGGCTCTTTTCTTTTTAACATTATAGCTCCATGTTATGGCAGCAGCCACTCTATCATGAGTCCAGATGATGTAACTTCTTATGGTGTTCTTTCTGTAGGTCAGGTAACATGCTAAGTGCTTTGTTTGCATTTGGTCTTATGTAGCTTTCACAATCATCCTAAGAAATTGCCACTCACATAGGGGTTATTTGCCCGGTCTATGCTAGTACTTGCTAGTATGTTGCAAAACCTGAACTCAAAGGAAGATGTGTCCGACACCATAGCTCATGTTCTCAACTAGGACCAGAAAAAGCTGGGCCAATGCTACTGGCCTTGGGTTGTAAAGAAACCTCGGGTTCTGTTTCATTCTCATTTGCATTTGTGCAGCCTTTTGTAAACCAGCTTTTAGAAAAAGTACCAGCTGTACAGCTGTACCTGACCTCTGTCCAGCAAGTTCTCACCTCAGTGCCTTTGAACTTAACAACCCTCCCTGTAGAACCCTATTTCATCAGAAATCATCAGGTTTGCACTGGCCCTTCTTTCAGACCGTCGTCACCTGACCACCCTCGTCAATATAGCAATCCCTGGCCACCTACTGAGGAATAGCCCCTTATCCTGCTTAAATTTTCTTATAGCACTTAACACTGCCTGATATGCAGATATTTGCTTATTTATCTATCTCCTACCCCCCCCACCCCCCCAGCCAGAATATAAACTCATCAAGAGCAGGAACTTTATCTACTTTGTTTAAGGCTATCTCTCGTGCTAACCACATTGTCGGTGCCAATAAGTATTTGTGGAATGAATAACTTGATTTTATATAAATAAGTGAATAACCCGGGGACACAGATAACTTTTCACTAACCCCACAAACCCTAGCGGGTAAGCAAGGCACGGCTGTGCCACGTCATCAGGTGACGGGGGCAGTTCCTACGCTCAGGGGAGAGACACCTGCAGCTGCCATTCATGGCAACTTGTTTTCTTGCCTCCTGTTTAGTTACATTGTTCGCTCACGGCGTGGGGTTCCAGGTGTCAGCCTTTTTGGTCCAGTTGCTGCAGAATACTCCCCTCTAGTGGCTGATGTTGTTCCTGCAGCTTCCATTGGCCGCTAAACCAGTGGTTCTCAAGCTGTGGGTCGCGACCCCTTTGAGGGTCAAACGACCCTTTCACAGGGGTCGCCTAAGACCATCAAAAAACACATATTTCCCATGGTCTTAGGAACCAACAGACCGCTCCTCGGTGTAGCAAAGTGTAGCAATGTAGTTTGCTGTTGTCATATTAAGACTGTTACCCATGCTACACCACAATTCAAGACAAAATTTCATTTATTTGTAATTAGAAATAAATATTTCACAATATGTTGTTTTTGTGAATAATCACTATGCTTTAATTATGTTCAATTTGTAACAATGAAAATAAGTCTTGCATATCAGATATTTACATTACAGTTCATAACAGTAGCAAAATTACAGTTAAGAAGTAGCAACGGAAATAATTTTATGGTTGGGGGTCACCACCACATGAGGAGCTGTATTAAAGGGTTGCAGCATTAGGAAGGTTGAGAACCACTGCTCTAAACAGAGGAAATCTCCCGGCCTTAAAGGAAAGCAAGATTTCTCAACATCTCCTCAAAAAGAGGGCCAATGAAATCCATACTGAAAACACCTGAAAGATGTCCATAAGCTTGTGACAAAAGCCTTTTAAAAACCTTCCTTCACTGTTTGCTTCAAATATTTACATCAAAAAAGGAAATAGACTGGGCCATCCTAAAAAAAAAAAAATGACAGCTTTTTCAAGAGTAGCTCTTACACATTCACACATGGGCTATAATTTAAATGAGAATTCATGACTCCAGGGAATGTTTGAAATGATGCGGATCTCACAAGATGTACCACGAGTACAAACTTCTGCCAGATAAGGCCCACCTGGCCTCAGCCATGGGAAATGTCCTAGAGATTTCAAAGGACAGCATTGATCCTCCTTGGTTTGATCTCATCATATATGGAGGTCACTTCCTTGAGGGCTAGAGGATGAACTTGATGACCGGACATAAAAGGAAAACCTAAAATAACTCAGTTTCATTCTCCTGGCCCTGTACTAGGCCCTCGTGTTCTTTCCCCAGAGGAATAAAATGAGGCAAATGGAATTCATAAAGTTTGTAGTAAAAGGCCTCCGTCGATAAAGAGACTGCACTTGGAATTAGTTCAATAATAACAGGATCTACCATCTGATGAGGTCAGGTAGCATGCTGAGTGCTTAATGTTCAGTATCTCAATGAACCCTCAACACAGTGAGGTAGATGTTATACTATTATGTTAACTAGGACACTGAAGCTCTGAGAATAACTGCCTTTGAAAAGTATAGCACTGCCAAAACCGGTTTGGCTCAGTGACTAGAGCATCGGCCTCCAGAAGGAAAGGTCCCAGGTTTGATTCCGGTCAAGGGCATGTACCTTGGTTTCGGGCACATCCCCAGTAGGGAGTGTGCACAAAGCAGCTGATCAATGTTTCTCTCTCGTCAATGTTTCTAACTATCTCTCTCCCTTCCTCTCTGTAAGAAATCAATAAAATATATTTTTTTAAAAAGAAAATTATAGCACTAATAACAACAGCAGCAAAGTTTCTCTTATCTTCCTCGAAAACAGGTATTAGATATTACGTTCACATTATGATCTAATTCTTCTAAGCCCCGTTAAGAGCATGTTTGCCCTTGAAAGATGCAGCATTTGATTATCTTTCAGTATAGCTTTCTAATGTAAAAAAAATAATGTTTATCTTAATTTATTTAACGTGTTAGAATTTTAATGCCTTAATTCTTTATCTCTTACTGAGATACATTCTTATACATCGTATTTTAATATAATTTCAAATTTACAGACAGTTTTCAAAAATTATACAAGGAATTACCATATACCCTTTGCCCTGGTTTACCAATTGTGAATTACATTTTGCCGCCACATACTTCCTTTCTGTCACATATCTTTGACATTAAATTTGAGACATCATGCCTATTACTCCCTAAATATTTCTGAATATTGGGGAGAGAAAAATAACTTTTTTCTCCTACTCATTTTAGGTTCTATTAGCCTAACGTAAGACTGAAGAAACAAGAGAAAAACAAGTGGAAGTTTATTAGCAGGAGTATCCCACATACATATCGGAGATGAGTAGCTCAAAAGGGTGATTAGATTTGGGGGGTCTATATATAACTCAGTAGGGAAAAGGGAGGGATAAAGAGCACTTGTGGAAAAGCAAATGACATTTTGGTAAGATAAATGGCCCTTGGGAAAGAAAATAGATGGAAGATAAGATAGCATGTGAGAATGTCCAATTGTAGTGCTAATTTCTCCTTTTCTAAAGAGAAGATTAGAGTTGCTTCAGGGCAGGGAATTTATGACAATTGAATTCTTTTGAGAGGCCCTGTTTTTAGGCAAAGAAATTCAGTAACTCAAATGCCTTCAGCACAAAGTAATTCCTATTCCAAAGTGACATATTTGGAGGGGGTAAGGAAAATATCCTGGTCCCCCTCACTCATGCGTTTATTAAAATTAGGAAACTAACACTGAATGATATTAGTATCTAATCCATAGTCCATGTTCAAATTTGGTCATTTCTATCCTCCCTTGCCCCATTCCAGTATCATCCACTATATTTAGTTGTCTTTTTGTCTCCTTTCCAGGCTGAAAAAATTCCTCAGTTTTTGTTTGGTATTTTTGACCTTGACAGTTTTGAAGAGTTTTGAACATTCTCTGAGTCATGAATTTTCATTTAAATTATAGCTGATAGGTGAATGTGTAAGAGATACTTTCAGGATATATAAATATCCTGTATCTCTTCAAACTTTATTCACTAATTTTAGCATCCATTGATGATCTTATAATGCCATCAATCTTTCTATATTTATTGAAATTATATTGTAAATAAGAGCTTTTACTTCTCTCCTAATTCTTTGTTTATTCATTTGACTGATATCAATATTGAGTCATGCATACTCAGTTTATATAATAGGAAATAATTTATTACTTTTATTTATTTTGATGCTCAAATTTTTCCATATTTAAACATTGGGAGATCCTTAATGCTGGCTTGTGGGTTCTTTAGACATGAAGCACCCATAATCATTAAACCATTACACATATAGAATATGTTAGTATATTCTATATTGTATATATTAATATTAGAATATAAATAATTATAAATAACATATACTTATATACACTACAATACTAATACATTAGGCTATGTAATATATGTTACATATGTGTGTATAATTAATGTCATAATATCAATAATTATATCTAGTATTTATATAATTATGTTTTTAATATATTTTATCGATTTTTTTACAGAGAGGAAGGGATACGGATAGAGAGTTAGAAACATCAATGAGAGAGAAATATAGATCAGCTGCCTCCTGCACACCCTCTACTGGGGATGTGCTTGCAACCAAGGTACATACCCTTGACTGGAATCGAACCTGGGACCTTTCAGTCTGCAGGCCGACGCTCTATCCATTAAGCCAAACTGGCTAGGGCTATATAATTATTTTATTATAACATTAATATATATATATGTAATTATATATAATTATGCATTTGTTACATTATATATTATATAATATAGTAACATATTATAATGTATGGATAGTATAAATGTATAATAACTTAATTTTTTATTCTTATTAATTTAATAGTTATGGTTATCCTATCTAATAAAAGACTAATATGCAAATTGACCATACCTCTGCTACATCCACAAGTCACGCCAATCAGGAGTGAGTATGCAAATTAACTCCAACAAAGATGGCTGTGACCACGGAGCGAACAGGAAGCTTGGGTTTCCCTGGTAATGGAGGAATCCAAGCTTTCTGCATACCCTGGAGGGCCCAGGCTTCCACTCAAGGCTACAAAGTTTCAATTATAGAAGATAGATAAATCCCAGATAAGAGGCCTCCACTTGGGTTGCTGGGGGGTGGGGGGGAGAGGGATGGCCAGCCTGCAAACCACCACAGGCCTTTCGCCCAGGCCACCCTATGCTCCAAGGGAACCCCCACCCAGATCCAGGACACCCTTCAGTGCAAACCAACTGGCCCCAGCCATACACCAGACTTGTATCCTATCTAATAAAAGAGTGATATGCAAATTGACCATCACTCCAACACACAAGATGGCTGCCCCCATGTGGACACAAGATGGCCACCACAAGATGACCAGCAGGGGAGGGACCAGGCCTGCAAGGGAGGGAAGTTGGGGGTGATCAAGCCTGCAGGGGAGAGCAGTAGTTAGGAGATCAGGCCAGCAGGGGAAGGAAGTTGGGGGCAACCAGACCTACAGGGAAGGGTAGTTGGGGGGAACCCAGGCCTGCAGGGGAGAGCAGTTAGGGGCAACCAAGCTGTCAGGGAAGCAGTTAGGCATCAATCAGGCTGTCAGGGGAGTGGTTAGGGTGATCAGGCTAGCAGGCAGAAGCAATTAGGGGCAGGCAGGTGAGCAGGTGGGAGCCAGCAGTCCTGGATTGTGAGAGAGATGTCCGACTGCTTGTTTAGACCCGATCCTGTTTAGACATCTCTCAAGGGGTCCCAGATTGGAGAGGGTGCAGGCTGGGCTGAGAGACACATACCCCTGTGCCCAAATATTTTGCACTAGGCCTCTAGTTATTAATTATCTTAATCATTATATTATACCATCTCCTGGAGCACTTCAGTATCCTCTCAGTTGTCCAGACAAGTCTACTAATAATAACTATACAAAAACAACAATGGAAAAGCATTGGCCTACAGACTGGAGGGTCCCAGTTCAATTCCAGTCAAGGGCACATACCTCATTGCAGGCTCCTCCCTGGCCCAGGCCCTGGTTGGGGCTCATGCAGGAAGCAACCAATCAATGTGGTTCTCTCACATCAATGTTTCTCTTTGTATTTACCTCTCTCTTCCACTCTCTAATAATCAGTGGGAAAAAAATATTCTTGGGTGAGGATTAAAAACAAACAAAAACCCACAAACAAAAACAACAGTGGGAGATGAGCTTTGATTCTTTGTGCCGTACATTGTGCCATCTGCTCCTTGTGCACAATTTCATTTAGTCGTAAGAAAAATTCTTCTTTTCTGATGAGAAAATCAAGACACATAAAGGTTAAGTAACTGACCAAGATAATCAAGCTAGCAAACAGCTGAATCAACAATTAAACACAGGTCTGTCTCACTTGGAAGCCTTTGCACAGTAGGGGATATCAAGAGGGTAGAGAACATTTCCGACAGTTGAAATTCTCTCTTTTTTTTGTAGGTCCCAGGCCTGTGGTGTTACTGCAGCATGGCCTGCTTGGAGATGCTAGCAACTGGATTTCCAACCTGCCCAACAACAGCCTGGGCTTCATTCTGGCCGACGCTGGTTTCGACGTGTGGCTGGGGAACAGCAGGGGAAACACCTGGTCTCGGAAACACAAGACCCTCTCCATAGACCAAGATGAGTTCTGGGCTTTCAGGTAGATGAAAATCTTGAGAGAGGAGGTGGACATGGATGTCTTTAGAAGAACTGGGTAAAAAATTGAAACTTCTAGTATCTGGAAGATTTACTTTGGTTGACTCATCAATACCCTAATATGATAGCCCTCAATTGTCTTAATTGACTAGTGATTCTCTGGGAGAAGTAGTGGGGAAAATTACGTTCCTTAAGAAGACTGGGTCTGGGGAATGGGGTGAGAATGGTGGGTGGTGTCAGGTGATCGAGACTGGCATGAGAGAAGTGTGTGTCCATTTCCTTATCGATGGATGTCCTGGGACTAATGCTTCTGTGAGTTATGACAAGGACTAGTACCCCCAGGGGGAGATGAGATCAGACAACATTAAAGATGTAAGGGAACTATTAAGCCTTAGGGACTATCAAGTCAACTAACACATTCCTCCCACTCTTCCAAAAGATTTTTAGTATTTTTATTTAAATTTCCTATGGACATTAAACCTGCTTTTAATCTATTTCATCAGAGAAGGGCCCCCTAGCATCTTTAATACTTTTCATATAAGTGAATCTGCATGACCATCTGCTGTTCTACTAACAGAACAACAGGACACCTCTTCTAGGGAGGCAGGTCTCGTGCTCAGTAAATATTCATTGAAGATGATTATTGCTCTGTAACATCTGTAGAAAAGAGTAGTTTGCTGACAACCTGTGATTTCTGAGGCACCCGGGTATCAAAGGTTTGAAACAAGTCCAAATTGAGTGTTGTGAGGGACACAATAACAAGTTCTTGGGACTGACAACTCAAGGGTTTGTTTATAAACTCTGGGGCTGTTTTTGTTTGTTTCTGACTATAACTTTTCATATAACTTTGTCTTTTCCTCTTATAGTTATGATGAGATGGCTAGGTTTGACCTTCCTGCAGTCATAAACTTTATTTTGCAGAAAACGGGCCAGAAAAAGATCTATTATGTCGGCTATTCACAGGGCACCACTATGGGTAGGTTCAACGGAAATCAGGTTTGTATACTCAGAAGAAATGTGAGCATATGGTGAACAGCTATGCCTGGGGTCAGTCACCTCACACTTCACTCATCTGGCCTTATTCTCTCCAGCGACTCTAAGAGCGAAGGGAAATGGGTATGACGTTGAGGGAGGCTTCAGGTAGAGTAAGTAGAGTAGGAGTCAGACAAACATGTATTCAAATGTTGGCTCTACCACCTCTTGGGTAAATGTCACTGAGCAAATTATTTAATCCCTCTGGCCTCAGTTTCCTCATCTATAAAATGGGGGTAATAGCTCCCTCTGAGGGGTGTTATAGGTGATTGATATAAGCTCTGTAAAGCAAGGCTTTTTGTCTAAAACAGCGGTGAGAGCAGTTCCTGGCCCACAGTGTGCACTCAGTAAAAGCACTGAACAAATGAAACAGTTTCTAGTGCCTGGCACATAACAGACAATCAATAGACAATAAGCATTGTCAGCATACTATACACAGAACTGCTGCAGGAGTTTACTCCTGTCTTTCTCTCCTCTCCTCTCCTCTCCTCTCCTCTCCTCTCCTCTCCTCTCTTCTCCTCTTCTCTTCTGTATCTCTCTTCTCTTCTAATGATAATGTCTGCAATTACATGCTGGTGTCCTTTCGTTTTTGATGAATTTGTGAGAAACCTTAGCTCATGGTCCCGTGAGAGTAGAGGCTGGCTATCCTGGCCCTTTATTAGACCAAAGTCAACAGGAAAAAAATGTGGTTGGCTTAGATTACAGTGAAGGAAGAGCAGCAGAGTCAGAGTGTGTGCCATGGGAAGAAGGCTCTCTAGACGGGGCTGAGAAGGGCTCTCAGCCAAAGGCACTCCAGAGGCAGCCAGGCATCACCCGTGCAAGGGATTCTGAGAGGTGAACACTCAATGGAAACTCAGGGCACACTGTCAGTGGATTCATTTTAATTGATACTCGAGTGAATAAAAAGAGACTGACTTTCACACTGTACTTTCTAGATTTTTCCATAACATGAGATGATCCTAAGGATGCTATGTCCCACCATGTACTTCACAGAAAGTTCAAATGTTATGCCTGCTCCTACTCTCATTCCCAGGGGTCTTAAAACATTTTCCCTACACTAAATT
>PVJN01044805.1:0-17256 GCA_004026805.1 Lasiurus borealis | reverse complement strand
ACCCTAACACTAAACATAATCCTAAAACTAACCTAGCTCTAATCCTCACACTAAACCTAATTCTAGCTATTACCCAAAACCTAACACTAAACCTAAACCTAGCTCTAACACAAACCCTACCTCTTACCCTAAGCCTAACCTTAACCATAACCCTAACCCTAGCTCTAAACCTAACCCTAAACCTAACCCTAACACTAAAATAATCCTAAAACTAACCTAGCTCTAATCCTCACACTAAACCTAATTCTAGCTATTACCCAAAACCTAACACTAAACCTAAACCTAGCTCTAACACAAACCCTACCTCTTACCCTAAGCCTAACCTTAACCATAACCCTAACTCTAGCTCTAACCCTAACCCTAAACCTAACCCTAACACTAAACATAATCCTAAAACTAACCTAGCTCTAATCCTCACCCTAAACCTAACTCTATCTATTACCCTAAACCTAGTGCTAAACCTAAACCTAGCTCTAACACAAACCCTACCTCTAACCCTAACCCTAACCTTAAACATAACCCTAACCCTAGCTCTAAACCTAACCCTGAAACTAAAGCTAAACCTAAACCTAACCCTAGCTCTAAGCCTAACCCTAACCGAAGACCTAACCTTAGCTCTAACCCTAACCATAACCCAAACCATGACCATATCTCTGACCCTCAACCTAACGCTAGCTCTAACTCTAACCGTAAACATAGCTCTAACATTAACCCTAAACCTAACACTAGCTCTAACTCTAACCCTAACCCTAAAACCAGCTCTAACCAAAACCTAACACTACCTCTAAACCTATTCGAAACCCTAACCCTAACTCTAGCTATATCCCTAACCCTAAGCCTATCTCTAACCCTAACACTAACCCAAACCTTAATCCTAATTCTAAACCTACCTCTAATCCTAAGCTTATCTCTAACCTTAACCTTAACCATAACGCTAACCCTAACCCTATATCTAACCCTAACCCTAATGATAAGCCTAACCCTAGACATAATCCTAGGTCTAACCCTACCCCTTACCCTAATCCTAGCATAACCCTAATCCTAACACTAACCGTAACCCTAGTGCTAATCCTAACTCTAACCCTAGCTCAAACCCTAAACCTAACACTAACTCTAGCTCTAACCCTAACCCTAACCCTAACCCTAATTTAGTTCTAATACAAACCTAACCCTAACCCTAGCTCTAATCATAATCCTAAACCTAACCCTAACACTAGTAGCTCTAACCTAACCCTAAACCTAACACTCACACTAAATCTAAACCTAAACCTAACCCTAGCTCTAACCCTAACCCTAACCCTAACCCTAACCTTAGCTCTAACCTTAAACCTAACCACAACCCTAGCTCTAACCGAAACCCTACCAGTAACCATAACCTAACCTAAACACTAAACCTAATCCTATCTCTAACCATAACACTCATCCAAACTTTAACCCTAATTCTAAACCTAACCCTAACCTTATATCTAACCTTAAACTTAACCCTAACCCTGACCCTAAACCTAAATCTTACTCTAACTGTAACCCTAACCCTAACACTACCACTAACACTAACCGAAACCCTAATCTTAATCCTAACCCTAGCTCTAACCCTAACCCTAAACCTAAAGCTAACCCTACACCTAACCCTAATTCTAACCCAAACCCTAACCCTATTCTAACCCTAACCCTAACCCCGACCCTAACCCTAACCCTAAACCTAACGCTAAATCTTGCTCTAACCATAACCCTAACAATAACACTAAAAATAACACTAACCGCGACCCTAACCCTAACCCTAGAACTAACCCTAATTCTAACCCTAACACCTAATGCTACATCTAACCCTACATCTAATGCTAACCCGAAACCTAACACTATCACTAACACTAACCCTAACCCTAACACTAACCCTAACCCTAACCCTAACCCTAGAACTAACCCTAGTTCTAACCCTAACCCTAACACTAATCCTAACCCTACATCTAAACCTAACCATAACTCTAACAGTAACGCTAATCCTAGGTCTAGCCCGAACCCTAACCCAAACCCTAAATCTAGCTCTAACCCTAAACCTAACCCTAACCCTACCTCTAAACATAACCCTAACCCTAAACAAAACCCTAACCCTAAACCTAATCCTAAAACTAACCCTAGCTTTATCCCTAACCCTAACCCTAACCTAACACTAGCTCTAACAATAACCCTAACCCTAACACTAACCCTAACCCTATCCATAACACTAACCTTAGTCTAACGCTAACCCTAACTCAAACCCTAACCAAACCCTAACCCTAATCCTAATCCTAACCCTAACTCTAACCCTAACACTAAACCTAACCCTACACCTAACCCTAATTCTAACCCTAACCCTATTCTACCCCTAACCCTAACCCTATCACTAATCCAAACACTAACCCTAACCTAAACCCTAACCCTAAAACTAATCCTAATCCTAACCATACCTCTAACCTTAATCTTAACCATAACCCTAACCCTAAACCTATCTCTAACCCTAACCCTAACCCTAACAGCAGACCTAACCTTAGCTCTAACCCTAACCCTAACACTAAACCTAGTATTAACCCTAACCATAACCCAAACCATGACCATATTTCTGACCCTAAAGCTAACGCTAGCTCTAACTCTAACCCTAACACCAGCTCTAACCCTAGCCTAAACCTAACATTACCTCTAACCCTAATCGTAACCCTAACCCTAACTCTGGCTATATCCCTAACCCTAACCATATCTCTAACCCTAACACTAATCCAAACCTTAAACCTAATTCTAAACCTAACACTAACCTTAAACTTATCTCTAACTTTAACCTTAATCATAACGCTAACCCTAACGCTATCTCTAACTCTAACCCTAATGATAACCCTAACCCTAGACATAATCCTAGGTCTAACCCTAACCCTTACCCTAAACCTAGCATAACCCTAATCCTCACAATAACCGTAACCCTAGCGCTAACCCTAACTCTAACCCAAGCTCAAACCCAAAACCTAACCCTAACCCTATCTTTAAACCTAATCCTAGCTCTAACCCTAACCCTAACCCTAACGCGTATATACCTCTAACGCTAACCCTAAACCTAGCTCTAACCCTGACCCTAAACCTAACCCTAACACTAAACATAATCCTAAAACTAACCTAGCTCTAATCCTCACCCTAAACCTAACTCTAGCTATTAACCTAAACCTAACCCTAAACCTAGCTCTAATACAAACCCTACCTCTAAACCTAACCCTAATCCTAAACCTAACCCTAGATCTACCCTAAGCATAACCCTAACTCTAGCTCTAACCTTAAACCTAACATGAACCCTAAAGGTAGCTCTAAGCCTAACCTTAACCTAAACATAACCCTAGCTCTAACCGTAACCCTAAAGCTAACACTAACCCTAACTCTAACCCTAACCCTAAAACCAGCTCTAACCCTAACCTAAACCTACCACTACCTCTAACCCTAACAGTAACCCTACCCCTGACCCTAACCCTAGCTCTATCCCTAACCCTAACCCTACCTCTAACCCTAACACTAAGCCAAAACTTAACTCTAAACCTAAACTTAACCCTAACCCTACCTCTAACCGTAACCTTAATCATAACCCTAACCCTAACCCTATCTCTAACCCTAACCCTACCGCTAACCCTAACCCTAGACCTAATACTAGGAATAACACTAAACATTACCCTAAACATAGCATTAACCCTAATCCTAACAATAACCGTAACCCTAGCAATAACCCTAACTCTAACCCTAGCTCTAACCCTAACCCTAACCCTGACCCTAACCCTAACCCTAACCCTAAACCTAAATCTTAATCTAACCATAACCCCTACCCTAACACTACCAGTAACACTAACCGAAACCCTAATCCTAACCCTAACCCAAACCCTAGAACTAACCCTAACCCTAACACTAACACTAACCCTAATCTTAATGGTAACCCTAGCTCTAACCCTAACCCTAAACCTAAACCTAACCCTACACCTAACCCTAATTCTAACCCAAACCCTAACCCTATTCTAACCCTAACCCTAACCCTGACCCTAACCCTAACCCAAAACCTAAAGCTAAAACTTGCTCTAACCATAACCCTAACCCTAACCCTAACCCTAACATTAACACTAACCGCAACCCTAACCCTAACACAAGAACTAACCCTAGTTCTAACCCTAACATCTAACGCTACATCTAACCCTACATCTAATGCTAACCCAAACTCTAACACTATCACTAACACTAACCCTAACCCTAACCCTAACCCTAGAACTAACCCTAGTTCTAACCCTAACGCTAACCCTAATCCTAACCCTACATCTAACCCTAACCATAACTCTAAAAGTAACACTAATCCTAGGTCTAACCTGAACCCTAACCCAAACCCTAAACCTAGCTCTAAACCTAAACCTAAACCTAACCCTAGCTCTAAACATAACCCTAACCCTAAACCAAAACCTAACCCTAAACCTAATCCTAAAACTAACCCTAGCTCTATCCCTAACCCTAACCCTAACCCTAACACTAGCTCTAACCCTAACACTAACCCTAACACTAACACTAACCCTATCCATAACCCTAACCTTAGTCAAACGCTAACCCTAAACCTAGCTCTAACCCTAAACCTAACCCTAATCCTAATCCTAACCCTAACTCTAACCCTAACCCTACACCTAACCCTAATTCTAACCCTAACCCTATTCTACGCCTAACCCTAACCCTATCACTAATTCAAACACTAACCCTAACCTAAACCCTAACCCTAAAACTAATCCTAATCCTAACCCTACCTCTAACCTTAATCTTAACCATAACCCTAACCCTAAACCTATCTCTAACCCTAACCCTAACCGCAGACCTAACCTTAGCTCTAACCCTAACCCTAACACTAAACCTAGTATTAACCCTAACCATAACCCAAACCATGACCATATTTCTGACCCTAAAGCTAACGCTAGCTCTAACTCTAACCCTAATACCAGCTCTAACCCTAGCCTAAACCTAACATTACCTCTAACCCTAATTGTAACCCTAACACTAACTCTGGCTATATCCCTAACCCTAACCATATTTCTAACCCTAACACTAATCCAAACCTTAAACCTAATTCTAAAACTAACACTAACCCTAACCTTATCTCTAACTTTAACCTTAATCATAACGCTAACACTAACACTATCTCTAACCCTAACCCTAATGATAACCCTAACCCTAGACATAATCCTAGGTCTAACCCTAACCCTTACCCTAAACCTAGCATAACCCTAATCCTAACACTAACCGTAACCCTAGCGCTAACTCTAACTCTAACCCAAGCTCCAACCCAAAACCTAACCCTAACCCAATCTTTAACCCTAATCCTAGCTCTAATCCTAACCCTAACCCTAACGCGAATATAGCTCTAATGCTACCCTAACTCTAGCTCTAACCCTAACCCTAAACCTAACCCTAACACTAAACATAATCCTAAAACTAACCTAGCTCTAATCCTCACCCTAAACCTAACTCTACCTATTACCCTAAACCTAGTGCTAAACCTAAACCTAGCTCTAACACAAACCCTACCTCTAACCCTATCCCTAACCTTAAACATAACCCTAACCCTAGCTCTAAACCTAACCCTCAAACTACAGCTAAACCTAAACCTAACCCTAGTTCTAACCCTAACCCTAACCGAAGACCTAACCTTAGCTCTAACCCTAACCCTAACCATAACCCAAACCATGACCATATCTCTGACCCTCAACCTAACGCTAGCTCTAACTCTAACCGTAAACATAGCTCTAACATTAACCCTAAACCTAACACTAGCTCTAACTCTAACCCTAACCCTAAAACCAGCTCTAACCTTAATCTAATACTACCACTAACCCTATTCGTAACCCTAACCCTAACTCTAGCTATATCCGTAACCCTAACACTATCTCTAACCCTAACAATAACCCAAAACTTAACCGTAATTCTAACCCTAACCCTAACCCTAACCTTATCTCTAATCTTAACCTTAACCAGAACCAGAACCATAACCCTATCTCTAACCCTAACCCTAATGATAACCCTAACACTAGACCTACTCCTAGGTCTAACCCTAACTCTTACCCTAATCCTAGCATAACCCTAATCCTAACACTAACCGTAACCCTAGCACTAATCCTAACTCTAACCCTAGCTCAAACCCTAAACCTAACACTAACCCTAGCTCTAACCCAAACCCTAACCCTAATTTAGTTCTAATACTAACCTAACCTAACCCTAGCTCTAACCATAACCCTAAAACTAACCCTAACATGAGCTCTAACCTAACTCTATACCTAACCCTCACACTAAATCTAAACCTAAACCTAACCCTACCTCTAACCCTAACCCTAACCCTAACTCTAGATCTAACCTTAAACCTAACCCTAACCCTAACCCTAGCTCGAACCGAAACCCTACCAGTAACCATAACCTAACTTTAACCCTAAACCTAACCCTATCTCTAACAATAACACTAACCCTAGCTTTAAACCTAACCCTAACCCAAACCTTAACCCTAGCTCTAAAACTAACTCTAACCCTAATCCTTGCTCTAACCATAACCCTAACACTAACACTAACATTAACACTAACCGCAACCCTAATCCTAACCCTACATCTAACCCTAACCGGAACCCTAACCCTAACCCTCACCCTAGAACTAACCATAGCTCTAACCCTAACCCTAACCCTAATCCTAACCCTACTTCTAACCCTAACCTTAATTCTAAGAGTAACCCTAACCCTTGGTCTAACCTGAACCCTAACCCAAAACCTAACTGTAGCTCTAACCCTAAACCTAACCCTTACCTTAGCTCTAACCATAACCCTAACCCTAAACGAAACACTAACCCTAAACCTAATCCTAAAACTAACCCTAGCTCTATCCCTAACCCTAACTTTAGTCTAACCCTAAAACCAGATCTAACCCTAACCTTAACCTAACACTACCTCTAACCCTAATTGTAACCAAAATCCTAACTCTAGCTATATCCCTAACCCTAACCCTATCTGTAACCCTAAGAATAACCCAAATCTTAATCTAATTCTAAACCTAATCCTAACCCTAAACTTATCTCTAAACTTAACCTTAACCATAACCCTAACCATATCTCTAACCCTAACCCTAATGATAACCCTAACCCTAGACCTAATCCTAGGTCTAACCCTAACCCTTACCCTAAACCTAGCATAACCCTAATCCTAAAACTAACCGCAACCCTAGCGCTAACCCTAACTCTAACCCTAGATCAAACCCTAACCCTAACCTTAACCCTAAACCTAACCCTAGTTCTAACCCTAACCCTAACCCTAACCTTAAGTCTAGTTCTAACCCTAACCTTAACCCTAGCTCTAACCGAAACCCTACCTCTAACCCTAAACGTAAACCTAACCCTAATATTAAACCTAATCCTAAACCTAACCCTAGCTCTAACTCTAAGCATAACCCTAACTCTAGCTCTAACCTTAAACCTAACATGAACCCTAAACCTAGCTCTAACCCTAACCCTAAACTTAAACCTAACCCTAGCTCTAACCCTAACCCTAAAGCTAACTCTAACCCTAACTCTAACCCTAAACCAGGCTTTAACCTTAACCCTAACCCTAACCTTAACCCTAACCTTATCTCTATCCTTAACACTACTTCTAACCATAAACCTAACCCTAACCCTAACCCTAACCCTACCTCTAAGCCTAAACCTAAACCTCACCCTATCTTTAACCCTAACCCTAGTTAAACCCTAACCCTAAACCTAACCCTAATCCTAAACCTAATCTTAAAATTAACCCTAGCTCTAACCCTAAGCATAAACCTAATCCTGGCTCTAACACTAACCCTAATAGTAAACATAACCCTATCCCTAACCCTAACTATAGCTCTAACCCTAACTCTAAACTTAACTCTAACCCTAACCCTAACCCTAACCCTAATTCTAAGCCTAGTTCTAACCCTAATCTAACCCTAACCCTAACCCAAATACTAACTGTACCTTTAACCCTAAACCTAAACCCTAAACCTATCTCTAACCATGACATTAACCCTAAACCAAACCCTAACCCTAAACCTTACCCTATCTCTAACCCTAGTTCTAACCCTAAGTCTAATGCTAACTCTAGCTCTAACCCTAACCCTAACCCTAAAACTTGCATTAACCATAACCCTAACCCTAACCATAACCCTAACCCTAACCATAACCCTATCTCTAACCCTAACCTAATGCTAGCTCTAATGCTAACCCTAACCCTAACCGTAGCTCTAACCCTAACCCTAACCCTAGCACTAACCTTAACCCTAAACCTAATTCTATCCTTAACCCTAACCCTATTCTACCCCTAACCAAAACCCTATCTAACCCTAACCCAAACCCTACCACTAACCCTAACCCCAACCCACCCCCTAACCCTAGACATAGCCCATAGCCTAGCCCTAGCCCTCTCTTAAATACTTACCCTAATCCTACCCTAAACCTAACCCTAGCTCTTCCCTTAACCCTAACCCTGAATCTAACCCTGAACTTAACCGTAACCCTAACCCTCGCTCTAACCCTAACCCTAACAAAAGTTCTACCCTTAACCCTAACCCTGTCTCTAACCTTAACCCTAACAATAACCTACCTCTAACCTAACCCTAAACCTAACTCTATCCCTAACGCTAGCTCTAAACCTAACCATAACTCTAAACCTATCCCTAAATTAATCCTAACTCTAACCCTATCTCTAAACCTAACCCTAACCCTAGCTCTAACCTTATTAATAACCCTAAACCTAACCCTAGCTCTAAGACTAAACCTAACCCTAATCCTGACCCTAAACCTAGCTCTAACCCTAAACCTAACCCTAGCTCTACCCCTAACCCTGACCCTGTCTCTAATGCTAAACTTAAACGTAACCCTAACCCTAGCTCTAACCCTAACCCTAACCCTATCCTAACCCTAACACTAGCTTTTACCGTAATACTAACCCTAATCCTAATGCTAACCTTAGATCTAACCCTGACCTTAACCCTACCTCTAACCTTAACATTAACCCTCACTCTAACACTAGCTCTAAAACTAACACAAACCCCAACCCTATCTCTAAACCTAAGCCTAACCCTAACCCTAACCGTAAACCTAACCTTAGCTCTAACCCTGACCCTAACACTAAACCTAGTATTAACTCAAACCCTAACCCTAACTATAATCATATCTCTTACCTTAAACTAAAGCTAGCTCTAACTCTAACCCTAAACCTAGCTAGAACCCTAACCGTAACCCAAACACTAGATCTAACACTAACCCTAACCCTAACCCTAAAACCAGCTCTAACCCCAAACTAAACCTAACCCTACCTCTAACCTTAACCCTAAAACTAACCCTAACCCTAAACCTAAACCTTACACTAACCCTAATCCTCAACCTACCTCTAACCTTAACCTTAACCCTAAACCTAACCCTAGCTATAAACCTAACACAAACCCTAACACTATCTCTTAACCTAACCCTAACCCTAGACCTAACTTTAGCTCTAACCCCAACCCTAACACTAAACCTAGCATTAACCCTAAACCTAAACTTAACCATAACCCTATCTCTGACCCTAACCCTAACGCTAGCTCTAACTCTAAACCTAAATCTAGCTCTAACCACAAACCTAACATTAACACGAGCTCTAACCATAACCCTAACCCTAAAACCAACTCTAACCCTAACCAAAACGTAACACTACCTCTACCCCTAATCATAACCCTAACCCTAACTCTAGCTATATCCTTAACCCTAACCCTATCTCTAACCCTAACACTAACCCAAACCTTAAGCCTAATTCTAACCTTATATCTAATCTAAACCTTAACCATAACCATAACCCTAATGCTATCTCTAACCCTAACCCTAATGCTAACCCTAACTATAGACCTAATCCTAGGTCTAACCCTAACCCTTACCCTAAACCTAGCATTAACCCTAATCCTAACACTAACCGTAACCCTAGCGCTAACCCTAACTCTAACCCTAGCTCAAACCCTAAACCTAACCCTAACCCTATGTTTAACATTAACGCTAGCTCTAACCCTAACCCTAACCCTAACCCTAAACGTAAGTCTAGCACGAACACTAACCCTAACCCTAAACCTACCTCTAAACCTAACCCTAAACCTAAACCCAACACTAAAGCTAATCCTAAACCTAACCTGGATCTAATCCTAACCCTAATCCTAACCATAGCTCTAACCCTGTCTCTAACCTTAATCATAACCCTAACACTAGCTCTAACCCTAAACCTAAACCTAACCCTAATCCTAGCTCTAACCCTAACCCCAAACTTAATCCTAACCCTAGCTCTAAACCTAACCCTAAACCTAACCCTCACACTAAACCTAAATCTAAATCTAACCATAGCTCTAACCCTAACCCTAACCATAACCCAAACCATGACCATATCTCTGACCCTCAACCTAACGCTAGCTGTAACTCTAACCCTAAACATGGCTCTAACATTAACCCTAAACCTAACACTAGCTCTAACTATAACCCTAACCCTAAAACCAGCTCTAACCAAAACCTAACACTACCTCTAACCCTATTCGTAACCCTAACCCTAACTCTAGCTATATCCCTAAAACTAACCCTATCTCTAATCCTAACACTAACTCAAACCTTAACCCTAATTCTAAAACTAACCCTAACCCTAACCTTATCTCTAACCTTAATCTTACCATAACGATAAACCTAACCCTATCTCTAACCCTAACCCTAATGATAACCCTAAACCTAGACCTAATCCTAGGTCTAACCCTAACTCTTACCCTAATCCTAACACTAACCGTAGCCCTAGCGCTAATCCTAACTCTAACCCTAGCTCAAACCCTAAACCTAACACTAACGCTAGCTCTAACCCTAACCATAACCCTAACCCTAATTTAGTTCTAATACTAACCTAACCCTAACCCTAGCTCTAACCATAACCCTAAATCTAACCCTAACATGAGCTCTAACCTAACCCTAAACCTAACCTCACACTAAATCTAAACCTAAACCTAACCCTAGCTCTAACCTTAAACCTAACCCTAGCTCTAACCAAAACCCTACCAGTAACCATAACCTAGCCTTAACCCTAACCCTAACCCTATCTCTAACCATAACACTCACCCAAACTTTAACCCTAATTCTAAACCTAACCCTAACCCTAACCTTATATCTAACCTTAAACTTAACCCTAACCCTAACCCTAACCATATCGCTAACCCTAACCCTAATGGTAACCCTAACCCTAGACCTAATCCTAGGTATAACCCTAACCCTTACCCTAAACCTAGCATAATCCTAATCCCAAAACTAACCGTAACCCTGGCGCTAACTCTAACTCTAACCCTAGCTCAAACCCTAAACCTAACTCTAACCCTATCTTTAAACCTAACCCTAGATATAACCCTAACCCTAAGTCAACCTCTAACCCTAACCCTTACTCTAACCCTAGCTGTAATCCTAACCCTAAACCTAACCCTAACACTAAACCTAATCCTAAACCTAACCTAGCTCTAATCCTCACCCTAACCCTAACCCTAGATCTAACCCTAAAACTAACCCTCACCCTAAAACTAGCACTAACCGAAAACCTACCTCTAACCCTAACACTAACCTTAACCATAACCCTAACCCTAGCTCTAACCTTAACCCTAAACCTAACCCTAATCCTAAACCTAATCCTAAACTTAACTCTAGCTCTAAACCTAAGCCTAACCCTAAACCTAGCTCTAACCTTAAACCTAACACAAACCCTAAACCTAGCTCAAACCCTAACCCTAACCCTAAACCTTAACCTAGCTCTAACCTTAACTCTAAACCTAACTCTAACCCTAACTCTAACCCTAAACCAGACTTTAACCTTAAACCTAACCCTAACGCTAACCTTATCTCTAACCTTAACACTAGCTATAACCGTAAACCTAACCCTAACCCTAAACCTAACCCTAACCTAACACTAACCCTAACCCTACCTCTAACCCTAAATCAAAAGCTAACCCTAAACCTAAACTAAACCCTAACCTTAACCCTAATCCTAAACCTAGGTCTAACACTAAAACTAACCCTAACCCTGGCTTTAAACCTAACCCTAACCCAAACCCTAACCTTATCTCTAACCTTAACACTAGCTATAACCGTAAACCTAATCCTAAACTTAACCCTAGCTCTAAACCTAAGCCTAACCCTAAACCTAGGTCTAACCTTAAACCTAACACAAACCCTAAACCTAGATCAAACCCTAACCCTAACCTTAACCCTAAACTTAACCCTATTTCTAACCCTAACCCTAACCCTAAGTCTAGTTCTAACGCTAACCCTAGCTCTAACTCATACCCTACCTGTAACCCTAACCGTAAACCTAACCCTAATCCTAAACCTAATCCTAAACCTAACTCTAGCCCTAACTCTAAGCATAACCCTAACTCTAGCTCTAACCTTAAACCTAACATGAACCCTAAACTAAGCTCTAACCCTAACCCTAAACTTAAACCTAACCCTAGCTCTAACTCTAACCCTAAAGCTAACTCTAACCCTAACTCTAACCCTAAACCAGGCTTTAACCTTAACCCTAACCCTAACCCTAACCTTATCTCTATCCTTAACACTACCTCTAACCGTAAACCTAAAGCTAACCCTAACACTAACCCTACCTCTAACCCTAAACCTAACCCTCACCCTATCTTTAACCCTAACCCTAGTTACACCCTAACCCTAAACCTAACCCTAATCCTAAACCTAATCTTAAACCTAACCCTAGCTCTAACCCTAAGCATAAACCTAATCCTAGCTCTAACACTAACCCTAATACTAAACCTAACCCTATCCTTAACCCTAACCATAGCTCTAACCCTAATCTAACCCTAACCCTAACCAAAATACTAAATGTACCTTTAACCCTAAACCTTAACCCTAAACATATCTCTAAACATAACATTAACCCTAAACCAAACCCTAACCCTAAACCTTACCCTAGCTCTAACCCTAACCCTTACCCTAAAACTAGCATTAACTATAACCCTAACCCTAACCATAACCCCATCTCTAACCCAAACCTAATGCTAGCTATATTGCTAACCCTAAACCTAACCCTAACCCTAGCTCTAACCCTAACCCTAACCCTAGCACTAACCTTAACCCTAACCCTAATTCTATCCTTAACCCTAACCCTATTCTACCCCTAACCAAAACCCTATCTAACCCTAACCCAAACCCTACCACTAACCCTAACCCCAACCCTACCCCTAACCCTAGACATAGCCCATAGCCTAGCCCTAGCCCTCTCTCAAATCCTTACCCTAATCCTACCCTAAACCTAACCCTAGCTCTTCCCTTAACCCTAACACTGAATCTAACCCTGAACTTAACCGTGACCCTAACCCTCGCTCTAACCCTAACCCTAACAAAAGTTCTACCCTTAACCCTAACCCTGTCTCTAACCTTAACCCTAACAATAACCTACCTCTAACCTGACCCTAAACCTAACTCTATCCCTAACGCTAGCTCTAAACCTAACCATAACTCTAAACCTATCCCTAAATTAATCCTAACTCTAACCCTATCTCTAAACCTAACCCTAACCCTAGCTCTAACCTTATTAATAACCCTAAACCTAACCCTATCTCTAAGACTAAACCTAACCCTAATCCTGACCCTAAACCTAGTTCTAACCCTAAACCTAACCCTAGCTCTACCCCTTACCCTGACCCTGTCTCTAATGCTAAACTTAACCGTAACCCTAACCCTAGCTCTAACCCTAACCCTAACACAAACAATAACCCTATCCTAACCCTAACACTAGCTTTTACCGTAATACAAACCCTAATCCTAACCTTAGCTCTAACCCTGACCTTAACCCTACCTCTAACCTTAACCTTAACCCTAACTCTAACAGTAGCTCTAAACCTAACAAAAAACCTAACCCTATCTTTAAACCTAAGCCTAACCCTAACCGTAAACCTAACCTTAGCTCTAACCCTAACCCTAACACTAAACCTAGTATTAACTCTAACCCTAACCCTAACTATAACCATATCTCTTACCTTAAACTAAAGCTAGCTCTAACTCTAACCCTAAACCTAGCTCTAACCCTAACCATAACCCAAACACTTGATCTAACCCTAACCATAACCCTAAAACCAGCTCTAACCCCAAACTAAACCTAACACTACCTCTAACCCTAACCCTAAAACTAACCCTAACCCTAAACCTAAACCTTACACTAACCCTAATCCTCAACCTACCTCTAACCTTAACCTTAACCCTAAATCTAACCCTAGCTATAAACCTAACACAAACCCTAAACCTATTTCTTAACCTAACCCTAACCCTAGACCTAACCTTAGCTCTAACCCCAACCCTACCCTAAACCTAGCATTAACCCTAAACATAAACTTAACCATAACCCTATCTCTGACCCTAATCCTAACGCTAGCTCTAACTCTAAACCTAAATCTAGCTCTAACCATAACCCTAACATTAACACGAGCTCTATCCATAACCCTAACCCTAAAACCAACTCTAACCATAACCATAACGTAACACTACCTCTACCCCTAATCGTAACCCTAACCCTAAATCTAGCTATATCTTTAACCCTAACACTATCTCTAACCCTAACCCTAATGTAACCCTAACTATAGACCTAATCCTAGGTCTAACCCTAACCCTTACCCTAAACCTAGCATTAACCCTAATCCTAACAATAACCGTAACCCTAGCGCTAACCCTAACTCTAACCCTAGCTCAAACCCTAAACCTAACCCTAACCCTATCTTTAACATTAACGCTAGCTCTAAACCTAACCCTAAACCTAAACCCAACACTAAAGCTAATCCTAAACCTAACCTAGATCCAATCCTAACCCTAATCCTAACCATAGCTCTAACCCTAACTCTAACCTTAACCATAACCCTAACACTAGCTCTAACACTAAACCTAAACTTAACCCTAATCCTAGCCCTAACCCTAACCCCAAACTTAATCCTAACCAAACTCTAAACCTAACCCTAAACCTAACCCTCGACTAAACCTAAATCTAAACCTAACAATAGCTCTAACCCTAACCCTAACCCTAGCTCTAACTCAAACTCTAACTCAAACCCTAACTCTAACCCTAACCCTAAACCTAGATCTAACTCAAACCCTAACCCTAACCTTAACCGTAACACTGACCCTAGCTCTAACCCTAACCCTAACCCTAAAACTAACCCTAAACCTAATCCTAACCCTAACCCTAGCCCTAACCCTAACCCAACCCTAACCCTAACCCTAACCGTACCTCTAAACCTAAACCTAAACCTAACCTTAATCCTAAACATAATCCTAAACCTAACCCTAGCTCTAACCCTAAAGCTAAACCTAAATCTATCCCTAACCCTAACTCTAACCCAAATCCTAACCTAGCTCTAACCATAAACCTAAACCTGAACCATATCTCTAATGATAACATTAACCCTAAACCAAATCCTAACCCTAAACCTAACACTAACCAACCTCTAACCTAACCCTAAAGCTAACTCTATCCCTAACACTAGCTCTAAACCTAACCGTATCTCCTTATCTATCCCTAAATTAATCCTAACACTAACCCTATCTATAACCCTAACGCTAACCCTGACCATAACCCTACTTCTAACCTTAAACTTAACCCTAACCCTACCCTAGCTCTAAACCTAACACAAACCCGAACCCTATCTTTAAACCTAACCCTAACCCTAACACTATCCCTAACCCTATCCCTAACCCTAACTATAGCTCTAACCCTAACCCTAAACCTAACTCTAACCCTAAACCTAACCCTAACCCTAATTCTAAGCCTAGTTTTATCCCTAATCTAACCCTAACCCTAACCCAAATCTGAACTCTAGCTCTAACCCTAAAGGAAAACCGTAACCCTATCTCTAACCCTACCTCTAACCTTAACCTTAACCATAACCCTAACCCTAACCCTATCATAACACTAACCCTAACGCTAACCCTAACACTAGACCTAATTATAGGTCTAACTCTAACACTCACCCTAACCCTATTATTAACCCTAATCCTAACACTAACCGTAATCGAAGCACTAACCCTAACTCTAAAACTAGCCCTAACCCTAAACCTAATCCAAACCCTATCTTTAACCCTAACCCTAGCTCTAACCCTAACCTGAAACCTAAGTCTAGCTCTAACCATAACCATAACCCTAAGTCTAGCTCTAATCCTACCCCTAATCCGAGCTCTAACCCTAATACTAAACCTAACCCTAACATTAAACCTAATTTAAACCTAATCCTATCTCTAACCCTAATCCTAACCCTAACCCTAGCTCTAACCCTATACCTAACCCTAACCCTAAGCCTAGCACTAACCCAAACCCTACCTCTAACCAAAACCTTAAATTAACCCTAAACCTAACCCTAGCTCTAATCCTAACCCTAAACCTTACCCTGAACATAAACCTAAACTTAACCCTAGCTCTAACCCTAAGCCTAACTCTAACCTTATCTCTAACCCTAACTTAATCCTACCCTTAACACTATCTCTAACCCTAACCCTAAACCTAACCCTAAACTTTACCCTAAACCTATCCCTAAACCTACCTCTAACCTTAACCTTAACCCAAACCCTAAACCTAGCTCTAAACCTAACACAAACCCTAACCCTATCTCTAAATCTAACCCTAACCTTAACCCTAACCCAAGATCTAACCTTAGCTCTAACCCTAACCCTAACATTAACACTAACCCAATCCCTAACCCTAACTATAGCTCTCACCCTAACCCTAAACCTAACTCTAACCCTAACCCTAACCCTAACCCTAATTCTAAGCCTACTTCTAACCCTAATCTAACCCTAACCCTACTAAAATCCTAACTCTAGCTCTAACCCTAAACTTAAACCATAACCCTATCTCTAACCCTACCTCTAACCTTAACCATAACCCTTACCCTAACCCTATCTCTAACACTAACCCTAACGCTAACCCTAACACTAGACCTAATTATAGGTCTAAAACTAAGCCTTATCCTAAACCTAGTATTAACCCTAATCCTAACACTAACTGTAACCCAAGCACTAACCCTAACTCTAAACCTAGCCCTAACCCTAAACGTAATCCTAACCCTATCTTTAACCTTAACCCTAGCTCTAACCATAACCCTAACCTGAAACCTAAGTCTAGCTCTAACCATAACCATAACCCTAAGTCTAGCTCTAATCCTAACCCTAACCCTAGCTCGACACCCTAACACTAAACCTAACC
>PVJN01044804.1:0-17171 GCA_004026805.1 Lasiurus borealis | reverse complement strand
CCTTACATTATATTCACATTTTTGGATTCTTTTCTCTTCTTGCTTTTCCAGTTGAGTGTTTTCTGTTTCTTTATATTTCAAATTTTTGACTTGATTCTTGCCTTTCTCTAGTCTGCTGTTAGGATTCTGTATATTTTTTATTTCAGTTAGTGTCTCTAGTTGGTCCTTTTTCATCTCCTCTTGGGCCTTGCTAATTTTAAGCATCATCTCTAGCATCTCTAGTTGGCTCTTTTGTATCTCTAGTTGGCTTTCGCTAAATTTATCCACCTTTTCTTCCATATTCTTGAGAGACCTTATAAGCATGGTTTTGAACTCTATATCCAGTCGTTTTTTTTCCTCCATTTCTTTTGTTTTTGGTCCCTTCCCTTGTTTTGGCATTTTCACTTTGTCGGGGAAACTTTTTTATTTGCAAGACCACAGAAGCCTCTGTTGAACTTGGGATGGGTGGAGTCTCAGGGCTTAAGGGACCGCCTTGCCTTCCAGTCGGCCCCGCCCTCCACGGCCCGGGAGTCTCACGTGACTGGGTAATGGCTGGAGCGGTCCTGTGCGCGCGCACCCGCAGTGCCTCTAGACCGCTGCCTTTCCAGCTCCCCTGCTCCCCTGCGAACCAGGACCACACGAGTCTAGGTCTCCAGGGTTTCGCCCGAATCAGGGGCCCAGTGGACTCAGAAGTGGCAGAGTTGGGAGGGTCTGTCTCCCGCCCAGTCGCAAAAGCCAGCGGCAGAATCAGCAATCTGTCCTCAGTGTGGTGCCAGCGCCCTGTGTGTGCGTGTGCGTGACCAGGACCAGACCCTCCTATCTTTTGCGACTCCCCTAAATTTCCGTGCACTTCTCCCTTTTCACAGTCCAAACTCCCCCCGTATGAGTTTCAGCTGGATCTGGGGTTTAGTGTCGTAGGATAAGAGGTTCAATGCCGTTGGGAGTCTCCGTTTCCCTCCCGTCACAGAAAGCCAGCCAGGTACTCGGGCACCCGCTCTCTCAACGCGCGCATCTCCATACCTCAGCTTTTTGCAGTTCCTCTGGGTGTCTGTGAGCCCCTCTCTTTCCTTCTAGCTGTAGAACTTCCACTCAGCCAGCTTTCCTGTGGTTCTGGATGATGTCTGTTCTGTCTTTTAGTTGTAGTTTTGAAATTGTTGTGCGAGGCAGCAGTGTAGGTGTTTACCTATGCCGCCATCTTCGCTCCTCCCCTAAATATGTTTCTTATAACTAAATGCCAGCTCTTAACTTGTGATAAAAGTTGAAATGCCAAATTCTTTTGGCTAATGTGTCATGAAGCACTTTTGTATAATGCTCAAAATTTATAACAAAGGAACTTAGTTCTCCCCCTGTAGAAAAGAAAAATAGCAATTTTCTATAGATATTAGGGCCTGTATCCCTACCACATACAATATTTGGAAATTCAACTTTTCTATTCTATACTACATCCTCAGTCTTAAATTGGGAAAAAATTTAAATCAGGGTTGGGATAAGATGTTGGTATGTTAGTCCTCTGAAACCCAACAAATGTTCTAAGGAAGAACTAGTAAAAATTGGACTCACTTAAGCTGGTCTTTTGGGAACATAGAATCTCCAGAAAAATATTTCCTTCTGTCCAGACCCACAGGGAAATCAGGTGATTAGAAGCTGCAGTAACAAGACAGAAATGCACCTAATGAGCAGACATAGGGAGCTGTAAATATCTCCTCATCTCCAGTCTCTCAGCGTGTGTAACCCTGGGCTGGATGGGACCTGTGGTTGCTCTTGGAATCCTAAGTTTGTCTAGGAGACCTGTGCTTGCCTCCTCTCTGCTGTCTTGTCTGGGCAGAGAGCTTCAGTCTCCATCATCACCCATCCAGGAAGTTGGACTTTCTCATGGAGTTCTTCTCCTCAGAGTTCCCAATCAGGTGAGTCCAGAGGTCCAGTATGTACTACAGGGAAGAGTGAGAGAGAATCAAAGCCAAGCATATGTATCTGAGATCTCTAAACAGGCACCAGTCTATGATTGCTTGTTTGCCTGATTAACTAATTAATGACCTGATTTATGATGCTAAAAGGAGAAGTGAACATTGAACTAATTTCTGATAATTAACTGGTGGAAGACAAATTAGAGGTGATAATCTGAGGCATAAAGTGATTCAAGTAAAAGTAGAATATGTACAGTGAATTTTGCAACTAACGGGAGTATGAAAATAGAGTAGTAGGTATGGAGGAATATCCAGTCAAGAGAGGGTAGTTCTTTATTTTTATCATGGCATCTATTCAATTATGTTTTCATTGATGAGAAAGATCCAGGTCCAATATGTTTCTTGAAAAAATTACCTTACAACAGTAGTTCATGCCACACATTTCATATGATCTTCTTTCACTCTGGTGTTCAATTCACATGAAAAAGAATATATTTGATAAGTAACAAGAGGTTTGCCAAATAATTTAACTTTTCAATTACTTCAACACCTATGATCTGAATACATTTGTGGGTTAGTAATTCATTTATTTTCTCTCTTTGTAAGGTGTCTGTAAAGTCCTGATGCTAGGGTAGTGGTGCCAGAGTGTCTTTATCCCTGTTTTTGGTTGCATTCTTCTAGATAAGGAATTGGAGGTTTTTTCATCCACTTTATTGTTCATTATTGAGTACATTCATGTGTGTATATGTGGGCAATTGTGAGTGTTTATTAATAGTGTGGGCTCAAATCTGTCATCAGTTATATTGTATTTTCTCCATTGCTTTTAAAATTTTTATTGTTCCTTTTATTATTATCTAAAGTTTTACATATGTCTCCTTTTTCCCCAAATGATTCTACAATTTTACTTTTCTTAATGAAAAAATGCAGCTCTTACTTTTATACTTTTCACTTGTGCATCCTTTCTTTCAGCAAAAAGGAAAGTGAATATTCTCCTGTGTATGTAGTGCTGGTAAACAACCCTACACACTTGTTTCATATCTCCATCTTCTTCTTTTTGGCCTTTTGTAGTTAGCTTTATTTACAAAACAGGCATCTTCTACCATCCTCAGAAAGGCATTCTCTTTTGTATTTACTAAAGATTAACTTTACCTTTATTAGCATATTGAATCCAATATCTTTAAGAAGAAACTCTAACTTAGATACTGCTTTTCACCAAATTTAAATCCATTCTAGCCTAGCCAGCATTGCTCAGTGGTTGAAACAGGAGGTCATGGTTTGATTCCTGGTTAGGGTCCAGATAACAGTCTTGGTCCTCACTGGTGGGTCTGCAGGGGAAAGCCAGTCAATGACTTTCTCTCATCATTGATGTTTCTATCTCTCTCTCCCTCTTCTTTCATCTCTGAAATCAATAAAAAATATATTTTTAAAAAGCCATTCTATAGTATTCTTTTATTTCAAAGTTATTGGAAATTTAATTTGGAATTAGTGGCCATGTAGATGTTATTAAGTTATTATTATCATTAACTGTCTTTATATAGATTAATTTGATTATCACTTTATTTTGTTTCATACAGTTCTTTTGTAACTACTATACTTAACTCAATTTCATTCCTTTGATAATTTGTAGTCCATAAATTCTTAGTATTAAAAAAATTCTCTTCTGTGTTATGCATACATATACACACTCATATGCATTTGTACAAATGCATAAGTAGCATCTTTTGCTCATCAGAAATATTCTTTATGTGTTGTACACTCTTTTTTCTATGTGCTCACTCTCCCTTATTACTCAACAATACGTTATAACCTTTCCTCCAGCCAACTAATGTGGTGCCAATTCATTATTACTACATGCACATAATATTTTATGAAATGGCTTTTATTCACACTTGAAAGCCTTCCAGTACTTTCTCAATGCATTGCTACCATAGCAATTACACAAAAATATTCTGAGGTTGTTACATTAAAATTCTGGTTCTCCACCAGTGGCAGTATTGTTCCCCCAAAGGACAGTCAGCAATGTTCAGAGACATTTCTCTGTCACATGGAAACTCTAGGTAGTGTCCAGGAGTGCCAGGAAAGACCACACCAGGGACAATGATCTGATCCAGAATATCCATAGTGCAGGGACAAAGAAACCATGACTTAAAGAATATATGTACTTGTAATATTTATAGCTATCTTCAGGTTGGTTTCTTAATGTTGTAACATTTTACAATTCTGCCAGAAAAGAAAATAGAGTACTCCTTTGTTACCTTTTTACTGGTATAAATTCCAATCCCAGTTAATGTGACACCTTTTTTAATTTTCCCCAGGTTGAGAGATATGAAATTATTTTATTTTTTTTCTGAAATTTTTCTGAGTTTGATTAAAGGTTCACATATTTGATGGTCTTGTTAATTTGAATATTATTTTATATACCTATTATTCTTTCATGATCAGTCTTTTAAATGATTTCTAAACATTGTTATCATAGGGGAGGTAGAGAAGGTAAATAAGGAGATAAACAGTGATGGGAAGAGACTTGATTAGGGATAATGAACACATATGCATATGATATATTATAGAAATGTACACCTGAATACTATGTAATTTTTTAAACCAGTGATAGCCCAATAAATTCTATAAGTAATATATATATAAATTGTTATTTCTCAGTTGACTTTGGGGGATGTTTTGGCCATAAAAAGGTTTAGTTAAATATGTCTGTCTCATTGCTTCTAGTCTGCCTACTTAATTACAATGGTTTTGCCCACCTACACGTATTAATATGCAGATTTCTATCATTTCACCTGAACTGGTTACACTTAACAATGAGTAGGCAATCCCTCTGATTTTTTATGATGTGACTGAGGTAGGAGAATAATGTCAGTTTCTTATAGGTTGATATTTTTCCAGTTTTTATTCAACAATTCAATCTTTCCAAATACTGAAATGCAACCTTAACAGGTGTTCAATGTACTTATAAATTGGAACTAATTCCTAATTCACTCAACAAATAACAATGGAGCACGTGCTGTTTGTCACAATTTCTAGAAACATTATAGATTATCTTCTATGCCTATGCCATTGCCAATTTGACTACTAATTCATGTTTGAAACCCTAAATTATTGCTATTCATTACATCTTGTTTTGGTTAGTTTTTGAAGTTCCACTCAATTTTCTTTAATAGAGTTGTTTGCAATTCACTCTGTTTAACCAGGATTCATTCTCTCTGTCATGCCTTTCATTTTATAACTTCACATTTACTTGCCTATATACATGCACATATATTCATAAAGATTTATGAAAATACAAAGGTGAACAAAACAGGTGAAGCCCTGTTTGTCTGGATCTGGCACTGTGATGGTAAAGAATACAATGAAAAAAATGTTTGCATGACAATGTGCTCAGGCTTAAATCATATGAAGAAAGTTACTCAGTGTTGCAGGATGGATCATCATGGCATGTGCAGGACTTATTGATCATGTCCTGGGAGGCCTTTGCATGTTGGATGAAGACCACTACCAGAATTAGACTATGCCCATTGATTTGTGAAAACATGAGTTTAAAACCCAAAGTCCAAGTAAAGAAGAAATGCTGCATAAGAAAAGTGAGACTGGGCTTCTCTCATTTATCATCAACCATATAAAAATGTATTGTTCAAATAAATATAGAAGAGGCATAGGAAAAACCAGTCTTCTACTACTTGGTTTTAAAAATATACAACCAGTGATGCTTTTATATATTTCCTTTTGGGAGTTATTGTTTAATTTTTTGGTCAGTTTGCACTTGCGATAGTTACATCATATATCTGTAAATATATTTATTTATTATTTTTTATTTAGTTGTTTACTATTTAAAGTATTTTATAGGTCTCCTGTTTCCCCCATTGACCTCTCCTTGGTCATTCCCATGCCCGTACTCCCTATTCTCTGTGTCCATAGTATTTGCCTTTGTATCTTAGTCAAATTAATTTTTCCTTATTAATTTTGCTTGGCTTTAAAGGGTGTGTAATTAGGGTTGAAAATGTTCCAGAATCCAAAGAAGATTTTTCTTACTCATTGTCTCTCAGGGACCACCTGAGCTAATGTAATCTTTATTCTTATTAATAGCCATTTCATTGCTCTTTCTCCCTCTATGTTCATTTAAACTATTTTTTATATTTCTTTAACTATAGGTCAGAAAATGTGCATAGCAACATGACTTCCAAAGCTTATTTGTCTGAGAAGGCTTACTACAAGAATATCTAAATACTATTTCTAAGTTCTTTTTGGAGAAGCTACTTGATCTGGATACCTGGACTTGTATCTGCTCATAGCCTACATAGTGTGGGAAGGAGAAGGACATGGAAATAACACAGATAAAGAGTCTATGAAGTGCTGCATTGTGTGTGTGCATGTGTGTATGTGTGTGTGTGTGTGTGTGTGTGTGTGTGTGTGTGTGTGTACGCACGCACACCTTGTAAACTGAGAGCAGTCCTCAGAGAAGGGGTGCCTGGACTGATGTATTCCAATGTGACTCTATTATCTGGCAGAGATACTAAGGAGGAGATCTTTTTCAATTCACAAGAAGCTTTTGCAACCAGATTAATAAAGGGCAACGTTTCCAAAGTGTGCACAAGGAACTTCCCATGACTTTAAGTTACAGGAGGAAAATGCAGGCCACCTTGTTTCTTAATATCCTCCTACATCATCTCTGGTCCTGCTCTGCCATGCTCATTCCCCTTAACACTCTGGCTCATCTTAGCCTTGATTTTGTAAACAATCTTCTTCCTCAAGGCCTTTGCACTGGCTGCACCCTCTTCCTGGCAAACACTTTCCCCTCAGTCTCTCATTTAGTCTTCCATGAGGTATCTGTTAAGTGTTGTCTGTTGGTCTGTTCTGGTTAAACACTATAGAAGAGAGAACCCTGTAACAACTTTCTCCATTTGATGTGATTTATTTTTGTTTTCACAGCTGCACCATTGTATCTGCTTTATTATTTTTTAATTGATAATTTCTTTCTCCATCATTTGTTTATAGAGACTAGTTTCAGTGTCTCATACTCTGAACAGGGCCCAGAACATGGTTTATAGTCAATATATATTCCACAAATGCATGCAAGATATCTGCAGTAAAACAGAAATATAAATTATGTTTGAAGAACAGATTGATGGAAATGGAAATTCTAATGACAAATGACAATGGAGATATCATTATGAGGACCAGGTCACACAGCAAAAATGGGAATTATTTCCTTGATTCTAAAACATAAATGTGTCATTTATTCTCAGGTACAACAAATGCTTGCTAATGTGACATTTAGTTATTCATTTCTTCTATTTTCTCACAGTCACCTCTGACACATGGAACCAGGCAATGGTACACAAATTTTAGAATTTCTTCTTCTGGGACTTTCACAGGCACTGGAACTGCAGCCCCTCATATTTGGGCTTTTCCTCTCCATGTACCTGATCACTGTGTTTGGAAACCTGCTCATCATCCTGGCCGTCAGCTCAGACTCCCACCTCCACAAACCCATGTACTTCTTCCTCTCCAACCTGTCCCTGGTGGACATCTGTTTCACCTCCACCACCATCCCAAAGATGTTGTGGAACATCCAGAAAGTGAGCAAAGTCATCACATATGAAGGCTGCATCACCCAGATGTACTTTTTCATACTCTTTGCAGTATTGGATAACTTTATCCTGACCGTGATGGCCTATGACCGGTTTGTGGCCATCTGCCAGCCACTGTACTACACAGTGATCATGAACCCCGGGCTCTGTGGACTGCTGGCTTTTCTGTCCTGGATCATGAGTGCCATGGTTTCCTTGCTACACAGCTTAATGGCGCTGAGGCTGTCCTTCTGCTCAGACTTAGAAATCCCCCATTTTTTCTGTGAACTCAATCAGGTGGTCCAACTTGCCTGTTCTGACAACTTGCTTAACAATATTCTAATATATTCTTCAGCTGTGCTTCTATGTGTTGGTCCCTTTGCTGGGATCCTTTACTCTTACTCTAAGATCATTTCCTCCATATGTGGGATCCCTTCAGCTCAGGGGAAGTATAAAGCATTTTCTACCTGTGCATCTCATTTCTCAGTTGTCTCCTTATATTATGTTACAGCCATAGGAGTGTATCTCAGCCCTGCTGCTTCCCAAAGCTCACATTCAAGTGTAACAGCATCAGTGATGTACACTGTGGTCACACCCATGCTGAACCCCTTCATCTACAGTCTCAGGAACAAGGACATAAAAGGAGTCCTAGGAAGATTTTTTTACAAGTAAGCTCTTCAAGGGCCAGCTGTACTTGGCTGAAAAATTTCCCAGAAATGCAGAGTGCATATGTTGAGAGCCTGAATTTTGGACACAAATAAAGCCAATCTTTGGATTAGATGTAATTGGAAATTCTCGGTTATCTCATAGGTTAACATGAATTACTTTAGCATTATTTATTATCTTATGATATATTTCATTCTAAGTAATTTTTCAATTGTTTTACTAAAAGAATTGATAGGAATTATACTACCTTTATGGACAAAATTATACTTGGATACTATGGTCATTTGTATAATTTTATTGTAGAAGAAAATCTGAGACCACAGTTTTCACTTATTCGTTCATCATTATTTTCTATAGCACTACCTTTACTGCTGTTCTTGATAATAGAGACTTTAACATGCTAGTATGTTTTATAGCGGATATCCTGGTTTTATCTTTTCACTCTATTATTCATCTGTGTGTCCACATGCCTACTATAGCCAATGTCAAAAATTGACTATCAAACACATGTTTCCAAGAAGAGTTTACAATGCAATACATTTTTATATGGTTAGAGTCAGAGATGATCTTAAATGTTATAAAGCAATAATAGTGGTACAATATTTTACTATACAAAACTGTTTTAAGGGCATTTGTGTACTTAATAAAGTGTAAAATATACTGTCCATGTGTAAGGCGCTTTATTCATTGAAGTGAAAGAGTAAGTAGAATATTTTATGATTTTTTTTCTGAACTATTTCACTGTTGTTTTTTTTGCTATAAAACTTACTTTTTATATAATTTTTTGAAAGTGAGCAGGACAGTGAGAGAAGAGAGAAATATGAGAGAGAAATATTGATCAGTTGTCTCCCATACACATTAAAATTGGGGATCCAATCCAAAACCTGGAAATGTGCCCTGACTGAGCATAGAACCAGAAACCTTTCTGTGCATGGGATGATGCTCAACCAACTGAGCCATATAGGCCAGGGCTCTTTAAAAGCTTTAAATGTGCTCCCTACTAAAGTGACTCTTTCTAGTGTTCTAAATTCAATATCTCTGCTTTTCTAAAATTTTTTAAAGGGAACGTAAGTGAACAATCTCATTATCACACAATAAATATCTTTACACTCAGGAATATCTTCAATATTTTTAAAATATATATGTATATTTTTTATTGATTTCAGAGAGTAAAGGAGAGGGAGGGAGATAGAAACATTAATAATGAGAGAGAATCATTAATTGGCTGCCTCCTGCACTCTCCTACTGGGGATTGAGCCTGAAACATAGGCATTCTTTGACTAGAATAGCACCTGGGACCCTTCAGTCCCCAGGCCAATGCTTTATATAATGAACCAAATCGGCAAGGACAATATCTTCAATCTTTATGATTAAAGGATGAATCCTGCCCAGTTATGTGTAGATTTTCTTGCACAAACCTGAATATCCTTCTATCCTGTTTTGACTGCCAGAAAATGAACCTCAATGGAGTAACTTTTATTTAGTTATCTAAATATGCATTGGAATTACAGTATGATTGTGAGTGTTAGCCTCAAATACCAGCACAAATGCCAAAAGTAAGAAGTAGCAGATTATTATAATTTACCTCATTTCTTTTTGCTCTGATTATACTATCAATTTACTATTGCTATATAACAAGCCATCCTAAAAGAGGCAGGTTTAATATTATTCCTTTATTTTCTGATGGGTTTGTGTAGTGGGGTGGTGTTCTGATCTCTGTTGGTCTCCTCGTGAGTCTGCAGTCAGCTATGGGTCTGTGCGCGTGTCTCTGCTGACCTTTCCAATGCATTAGGGGCTCAGCTATGGTGACTGATCTATGAAAGGCTTGTCTGGAATAAATGAGCTCTGTCCGAATTTCCTCTCTTTCTCAGGAAGACCCCCTGGATTTGTTCACATGGCTGAGCCAGGATCTGAGTGAGAGCAGTGGAAATGCACCAAGGTCTGATAAAGCACACTGTCACTTCCACCATACTGTATTGGCCAAAACAAGTAAAATATCCTGAGTCCAGCCCAGATTCAAAAGTGGAGAAAAAGACTACTCCTCTGGAACTCACAGTGACATTGTCAAAAACATGAAAGCAGATAAAGAATTGGGGCCATCTCTGCATAGAGTTTACCATTTGGGTAACTTTTAATTCAGCAAAGTTTTATTTCTACATCTGCCCTCAATAGCTGAGTGATTTTAGATAAGAAAGTGAGAGTAAATACATATTTAATGAGCAGATGTGGAATCCTATGCTAGAGGATCAAGCCACTCCAAATATAAATATCTCCACTCAGCCACTTGTTGCCAACTTACCATTCCTTGGCTGAAAAGAACTAGACTCAGAGGAAAGGTAGGGAAGGGTGGGAGGAAAGGGGAAAGATCAACCAAAGGACTTGTATGCATCCATATAAGCCTAACCAACAGACATAGACAACAGGGGGTGAGGATATGAGTAAAACGGTGAGGGGCAATGGGGAAATAAGAACACATATATAATACCTTAATTAATAAAGAAAAAATATTAGAACTTTTTTCTTTCAGATATCTTGAGTCCAGGGACTTAACAGAGCTAGAGAGCTCTTCTTCTTCTTCTTCTTCTTCTTCTTCTTTTTTTTTTTGATAACCATCTTTTTTTGACACCATTCTGTAGATTTCTTTTCTTCTTATTGAGCTGCTGTAACATATTCATAATAATTTCCAATCTGATATTTGTATTTGTGGGATGTCAAGGTCCTGACAGAAGGAGATGACATTTGAATTGCACATACAACAGAGAAATAGGTATTTGAAAGAGGAGAGTTGCTGACCTTATGCTCAGTGAGAGATGCCAGTCACAAAAAGACAACTACTGAATGGTTTCACTTATCTGATATCTAAAGAAGTCAAATTCAGGCAGGTACATGTGTCTCAGTGGTTGAGAATCAATCTATGAACCAGAAGATCATGGTTCAATTTCTGGTCAAAGCACATACCCGGAATATGGGCTCGATCCTCAGTGGAGTGTATGCAGGAGGCATCCAATCTATGATTCTCTCTCATCATTGCTGTTTCTCTCTCTTTTTTCTCTCCATTCTTCTCTGAAATCAATAAAAATATATTTATGAAAAAAAGTTGTCAAATTCATAGGAACAGAAAATAAAATTGTTTTTGCCAGGTGTGGGAGGGAGGCATTCAGGAGTTAGTGTTTAGTGGGTGTAGAATTTTGGAAAATGAAAAAAGGTTTTGGGGATATTTGCACAACAATATGAATGTACTTAACACTTCTGAACTGTACACTAAAAATGGTTACAATGAAAATTTTTATTAAGTGCTTTTATCACTTAATTTTTTTAATAAAAGGAAAGAAGTTCTCACACATGCTAAACATGAAGGACCCTTAAATACATTATGCTGAGTGAAATTAACCAAACATAAAAGGACAAATACCATATGACTCCACTTTTATGAGGTCCTTAGAAGAGTCAAACTCTTAGAAACAGAAAGTAGAATTGTGGATGCCATGGGATGAAGGAGGAGGATGGGGACCATGTTCCAGGTTGTGAAGATGAGAAAGTTCTGGAAAAATGGTGATGATGGTTGCATGTGAATGTATTTAATGGTACTAAGTACATTCACCTAGACAGTAGCCAGGTAGGCAGGAAAATCCCTGATGCTTTGAAGCCCTGAGATTTGGGGTTTCCTTGTTACTAGAGCAGAACTTAGCCCATCTGGACTCAGATGGGACAGCTGACACTTGAGTCCTCTCTGGTGTGTGCTGATGCCCTCATCAATGAAACCCTGAATTAGGACTATGATGAGAAGTAAGGCGCTCGCTACAGGAGCAAAATCTAAGGGGGCACCAATGAACTGAATAGTCCAGATAACTATTATTTGAATGCAGAGTGTTAACAAAATGAAAATTAATGGAAAACACTCATGATGACCAAAATAGCAAAGTGTTAAATTAAGACGGGGTCTGTCACAGCAATGTACTGAGACACTGTAGACAGAGGCCCAGGGAACAATCAGTCATTGCTCCTCATCCGTCTCACCATAATCCCTGCTCTGGTGAACACCCGAGTAGCTCTGCCTGGAGTTTTCTATGGCCTCCGGGGCCCCAAGTCAGAATTGGTAGAAAGTTACCATCGCTGGGAATGACTTTGATGGGTCAATACCCCACCTTAATGGTGGGTCCTACACACTCTCTCAGACCTTTCTGGAGGGACTGAGCCCTGGGTGCCCACCATATAATTGTGCTCATTGAAAAGCTCAGTATTTGCTATCTACAATTTGTTATCTCATGATTATTCTCCTCTACTCAGGCTTTCTAAGATTCACTTCTAATAAAATGCCTTCACTCAATCCTTTTCTCAAGCTCTGCAGTCAAGCAAAGCCAGCCCAAGGCAGATGTTTACAGTTTTATTTCAAATTAGCAAACACTATACCTCCAGTTTCACCTCCTAATCTCTGGCCAAATCTGTTTTGTTAGTGACTTATTGCTACGTAACAAATTGCCCCAAATGTAAGGGCTTAAATAACAGCAAATAGTTATTATTTCAGAGTTTTGTGGGCCAGGAATGAGGTATGGTTTCTCTGGGATCTTTGCTTCAGGGTCTCTAATGGGCCACAGTGTCAACTGAGGGTTTGATGAGGGAAGGATCTATTCCCAAGTCTACTCAGGTGTTGTTGGCAAGACTCAGTTCCTCACTGGCTGTTCAGTACGCAGTTCTCAGCTTCTCACCACATGGTTATCTCCACAGGCAGCTCACAATGTGACAGCTGGTTTCACCAGAACAAGAGACAGAGGGAGATAGAGAGAGGGAAGAAGAAGGAGAGGTGAGGGAAAGGAAGGGGAGAAAAAAAAGATAGAGGGGGAGGAAGAGAGTGTTGGGAGCAAGATGGAAATATCAATCTTCTGTAACCAAATCTTAAACGTGACATCGCACCATCTTTGTCTTATTCTGATGTTAGAAGTGAGTCATGAGGTCTGTCATCACTCAAGAAGAGGGCATTACACATGAATGCCAGGAGGTAGAAATAATGGGCGATGTCCTAAAGTCTGTCTACTGATTTCCTCCTCTTATTCTATGGTTACATCACCAGCTCAGTTGTTCTGGACCCACATGGGTGTGGTCCTATCCATAAGCATTCTAACTTTATTCCAATGGCACTTCTGATATCAACTTCTTCCTTCATCCTGTCTTCCCCTTCCTTTTCTTCTCAGAATCTCATTCCCACCTCAGAACCTTTGCACCGGCTGTTCCCTCTGCCTGAAACTCTCATCTCTGACATCTGCATGGCTCATCTTTCAGTCTTCCACAGGCTGCTGTCCAGGTGTTGGTTGGTGCTACAGCCTCATCTGAAGTCTGGATCAGGGAAGCACCCACTTCCTTCCAGCTTTAACTTTAACATGAACTCTTTAAAGATGCATTCCTGGTCTACTATTTAGTCCTCTGGAGTAGAGAGTTAACTTAGCGGGTTTGGGGTGCTTCAATCCTACACCTTCCAATGGAAGGCCTGTTTGCATGATGCCCTTGTCTTGCTGCTGGGAGGTCATCTTAAGGCCCTGATTTGTCCTTTCTGATAAGACTGTCTGTACACTGTTAGACCATGCCAGATAGTCATGCTTACAGTGTGATTAATGATGGAGACCTTGGACCACTGTGTACTATTAGCTTGTCCTCTGAAGAGGTGGATGCCAGCCACATGAGTGGTCAACCAAGTCCATGTGATCAACTCCCAAGACAAATCCTGGACACCAAGGCTCAGGTGAGTGTCCCTGGTTGGGAGTGCTCAGTGCATGTTGTCCCACATAATTTCTGGGAGAATTGAGAGCTGAGACCGTACCGGGAGGGGACATCAGGAAGCTCACGCCTGTTATTCCCTGATTCCACCCATGTGTCTTGTCTTTGCTGATTTTAATCTGTATTCTTTCCTTGTAATAAATTGTGACCAGGATTCTGATAGCTTTTCTAGGTTAAGAGTCTGAATGAATCATTCACTCACATCCCAAGGCACCCTATTTTGAGATCCTCATTGCACTTCTCCTTGATTTGAGGTTCTTGCTCACTTGCTATATCTTGTCTTTCTCCTCTGGACAGAATGAAAACTGGAACCTTGTCTATGGCTTTCATGAGAGGCGAAGACCAGAGTGGTCAGAAATCAAGTACTAACCCTGCCACTGTCTGGCAATGTGGCCCAAGGTGAGCAACCTCACCTGTCTGTGATGCAGTCTCCCTATCTATAAAACAAGAACAAGAGAGCCTTTTCATAGATCATCAGGAGTTGGATGGGTGATTTATTAAGACCCAGAAAGTTCTCTATAAGTTTGAGCTTCTAAGTGTTGTACATTCTGTCTCCCCTGTAACTAGAGTAGAAGTTAGTGCTTAGTTAAGGACAAACAAGTTAAGAAGACCCCTCTGAGGCCTTTGTCATGAAGAGGCAGGGGGTTAGTGGTGGAGAGGAGGACTGCAGAAATGCCAAAGAGGGTTGTGACTGTGGCCACACACAGGCCCTGCCAGGGGTATTTGTGACTGCCCAAGGTGCCAGTACTATGATGATTACTGGGAAGGAGGTCCTGGGAGTGGCAGAGCTAGGTAGCAAGGATAGGATAAACCAAATCCCCGAGTCAGAGATCCTAGGAGGATATGTGTTGAAGGGCTGAAGGAGGCAGGGTTTAGGGTACCTGGAGTCATGGTTGTGGGCAGGCCCTGGAGGGCCCCAAAGAAAGGTTATTCTGGAATGCAGTTGGGCTGGCCTGGACTAGGAGGATTCCACTGTTCTTCTTAAGGTCCTACAGGTGCTGCTGGGCTTCTGGATACAGCTCTATCGATCCATGGGGCAGAGGCAGAGACACATTTCTCCCCTCCTTCTTCTATATTTTTCTACATAAGGCTTTTGGGATGCTCATGTCATATGAGTTCAGGACAAAGGAATAAAAAACACATGGTCTGAGTCTCCAGGAAGCAGAAGTTTGGAAACAATACTGAAGAACAGAGCCAGAGAGGGATTGCTGGGGTGTGGACTTAAAAGGCCTCAGGAGGAGGTACCTGGCTTTGAGCAGAATCCGTCCCTCATGATATCCATATCACCAGAGCTCTCACATCAAGGCCATGCCTTAGCTGGGAATGAGACCACTGTGGACCATGTGCACGGTGGACCCCTCCCTCTCTGGATCTCAGTATCCTTCCTGATGGCCCAGATTCTCAGGTCAAAACACTGGAGTCATTCATTTCTCTCTCTGTCTCTTTCCCCTACATCAGCAAACTCCGAGGGCTCTACTTTCAAAATCCATCCAGAATCTATCCACCCCCTTTTTACCTTTTCCATGGCCCTCTCCCTGGACCAGCCCAACTATCTCTCACTTGGACCAGTAGAGTCGCTTCTGCCCTGACCTTTAAGCTCCTAGTCCACACCCCTACAGTCTGTTTTGCCAACAGGACCTAGAGAGCAACTGCTGCTCAAGAGATTGTGCTTTGGCCCTGTTTGACCTAGTGAACAGAGCATGGCCTGTGGACTGAAGAGTCCCAGATTTGATTCTGTTCAAGGGCGCATGTCCAAGTTGTGGGCTTGATGATTACAGGAGGCAGCCAATCAATGATTCTCTTTCATGATAGATGTTTCTATCTCTCTACCTTCTCCCTTCCACTCTCAAATATGAAAGTTATTCTTTAAAAAAAAAAGAGAGAGAGAAAGATGTTTTCTTGATTAATGTTTTTATTTCAGTAGCTATATAAGAGTTCAAAGTACGACTGCTACCACACTTAATGGTCTTTCACACTCTTTATAACTAAAATATTATCATATCAATACTATAAAGTGTTTAAATTATTTTCAAAATGTGGTTCTGATTGGCAGTAATTTTTGTTGCCTATGAGACATTGAGCTATTTCCAGAGAGATCTGTGAGAGGGGTGGATGGAGGCAGGGATGCTCTAAACAACCTTCAATTCACAGGACAGACCTCACCACAGAGAACAACCTGTTCCAGAAAGCCAACAGGGCTGAGGTTAAGAAACTCTGAGTTAAATAGCATCATTATTTGTCACACTGACAGCTGAGTTCAGGTTGTTTCCCAAAATTGTAACACTTTCTACCGGTCAAATTTGGGTCCCCTTTTAGTATCAGTTTAAAGTTCCAACTCCAATCAACGTGATTGCTCTTTCAGATTTTTTCTTAGGCTGATGGATGTGAAAGATTTTTTTGTTTGTTATTTTCGCAAACTATTACTCAGTTTCAGCGAACTTCATTTATTTGATCACCATTTTAAAAAATATATATTTTATTGATTTTTTACAGAGAGGAAGGGAGAGGGATAGAGAGTTAGAAACATCGATGAGAGAGAGACATCGATCAGCTACCTCTTGCATGCCCCTACTGGGGATGTGTCCACAAGCAAGGTACATGCCCTTGACCGGAATCAAACCTGGGACCTTTCAGTCCGCAGACCGACGCTCTATCCGCTGAGCCAAACCGGTTTCGGCATTGATCACCATTTTGATTTACCTATTATTATATGCCCACATAATAGTTTCCATTTTTGTACAGCATTTCAAATAGTTTCTATAGATCATTGTTTTTCAATTGAGTTAGGTAGAATATTTTTTACCACACAATTTTAAATTTTTACTTGAATATATTTATTTCTTACTGCTGAGTTTTCTCCCTTATTTAAGATGTTTTTTCTACCTATGAAGTTTATATGTAATTTCTGATGTTCATAAAAAATGTATTGGTTATTCTGACACTGAATTTGTATTCTCTTATATTGTAAAATATCTTAGTGAGAGGACCAATTGCATATTCTTTCAGATCAATAAGCATTTATGCCAGTTTTTATGTAACAATTCAATCTTTCGAAATGTATTGAAGTACAACCTTGCCATGTGATAAATGTTCATATAAATTAAGATCTAATTTCAGATTCATTAAAAGAACAATAACCAAGCATCTCCTACATGCAAGAACATTCTAGAAACATTATATATTATATTCTTTTAGATCTAAGTCTTTACATTTTAATTGTTAACCCATCTTGATATTAAGTTACTAGAGGCCTCGTGCATGAAATTGGTGCATA
>PVJN01044803.1:0-17170 GCA_004026805.1 Lasiurus borealis | reverse complement strand
GCTTGTAGAGGGGAAAAGGAAGTAATGGACAAGCAATCTCCTGACCAAAAAAAAAAAATGTGAGCCAGAAGTTTCATCGCTTTGGGCCATATCCCATTAACAGGAACTTAGTCACATGACAATACTCTGCTGCAAGAGAGTCTGGGAAATGTAGTCTCTAGCTGCCTGGTTATGTGGTCTGGTTATTGGAATGGGAGCCGCTTGTATTACTTAAAGAAAGGAGGAAATGAATACTGGGGAACAACGTCTCTGCCTCAAGGAGAAAGGTAAGCTATGAAGAGTGACACATCCCGATGGCAGACCAGGGATGCTGCTGGTCTCATTCCCTTGAAAATGGGGTGTTTCATCAGCCAACCTGTTTTGTCCATTGTCCCTCTGGGACAGCCTTGACAGGGAGACAGCGAGGACTTCCTGACTGGGGGCTATGCCACCCTAGCACCCCATCTCCCATTGGGGAACTGGGGATTAGCTTAAGACCTGTGCGATCAGAGACACCTTTTGCAAAGCTTGCCAGTGTTTTTGTTTCTAATATATTTTTATTGATTTCAGAGAGAAAGGAAGAGGGAAAGAGAAATGGAAATATCAATGATGAGGGAGAATCATGACTATCTGCCTCCTGCACGCCCCAGCGTGGGGATCGAGCTCACAACCTGGCCATGTGCCCTGACCAGGAATCGAACTGTGACCTCCTGTTCATAGGTCGCCGCTCAGCCACTGAGCCTCGCCAGCCGGGCCTTGCCAGTGTTTTGTTTGCTAGTGTGTTGATCTTGACAGTTTGTTTTGCAATGCAGCTTAGAGAGAAGCTGGCTGAGCCCTGATAGCTGGGAACCAGCACCAAAAATTTTGCACAGGCCCCGTCTTTGAATCAGAACCCCCGACCCCCACCCCCATAGCTTCTGTCTCTTAAATTCAAGGCTGGGGATTGTGCTCACTTTCTTCTTCTTCTTTTTTTAAATATGTTTTATTGATTTTTTACAGAGAGGAAAGGAGAAGGATAGAGAGTTTAGAAACATCGATGATGAGAGAGACATCAATCAGCCGCCTCCTGCACTAGGGATGTACCTGCAACCAAGATACATGCCCTTGACGGAAATCAAACCTGGGACCTTTCAGTCCACAGGCCAATGCTCTATCCACTGAGCCAAACCGGTTTCGGCTATGCTCAATTTCTTAAGCCTCAGCACCTCCCTTGGCCTTGACGGCTGCTGGGGCGATGAGCTGGCTTACCCTGCTCTGTTATCCTGCCCCTGCTCCTTGGCTGTGCTTCAAGATGAGGGCTCTGCAAAGAGATGGGAGTGGGACATTCTTGGGAAGGGACGCTGTACCGTTGGTCATGGAGTGTCCCAGTGGTTTGAGTCAAATTGCCCTCTTCTTCTCCCCACCTTGTTTGGAGTAACCGGTCCCTCCCTGCCCTGGAATGGGGCAAGCCTCTTCCTCAGCGCATGCAGCAGAAAGTGACTCTGCCCGGAATTTCACCGGGCTCTCCTCTCTCCTCAGGGTGCAACGTAGAAAACGCCTGCTACCCGCTGGGCATCTGTGCTGAACGGACCGCTATCCAGAAGGCCATCTCAGAGGGATACAAAGATTTCCGGGCCATTGCTATTGCCAGGTGAGTGGGCAGTCTGGGCCACGGCCATATTCATTCACCTATTCAGCCAACGGGCACCTGTTACTCTTCCATTCATTCATCTGACATGCGTCTATTCCGTACTGCTTCTGGGCCAGGCCCTGTAGAGCACTGTGGGCTGAGTGCTGAGGGTAAGGAGGTAAACCAGAAATGGACTCTGACCTTGGGGAGCCTGCATAGCAGGTGTACAACTAAGACAAGGGCAGGTGTCTTTATGTTCTGATTTCAGCACAAAGCACGACAGAATCTCCCCAAGATCAGACACAAAAGCAGCAGAGAAGCCTAAAGCTAGAGGGACCCCAAAAATAACCTGTCACTTACCCCCATTTCACAGCTGGAGAAACTGAGGCCCAGGGAGGTTGAACAACTTTCCTGAGAATTAGTAACAGAGCCAGGACAAAACCCGATCTTTAAAGTTTCACCCCAGGTTAGCCGAAACCGATTTGGCTCAGTGGATACAGCATCGGCCTGTGGACTGAAAGGTCCCAGGTTCGATTCCAGTCAAGGGCATGTACCTTGGTTGCAGGCACATCTCCAGTAGGGAGCGTGCGGGAGGCGGCTGATCGCTATGTCTCTCTCTCATCGATGTTTCTAACTCTCTATCCCTCTCTCTTCCTCTCTGTAAAAAATCAATAAAATATATTTAAAGTCTCACCCCAGGGCTCATTCCGCTGCGCCATGCTGTGCCAGGAGGTCAGACACTGTTCCCTGCTCTCCTGGAGCTGACACTGGGACCTGTCATGGTGCAAGTTGACTCTTGCCCTTGACAACACTCATCTGTAGGTGCCAAACCAGCTGACTCTGGTATGGTTCCAACTAGTCAGATTCCAGCCCAGATTCTGGCTCACAAAAGCACTGATCAACACCCTCCATGTGCCCTAGACATAAATTTCCAGGCTCCCACACACTTACCCTCAGCCCTGGAACCAGACTCAGTGGCTTTGGGACTTGAGCATATGGATGAGCTCTTTCACGAATGTGGACCCCATTCTGCTTCCGATTTAATAGCAAATTGCGCATGTGCCTGGAAAATGACATGGGAGGCTACATGGCTGACCGAGTGTTGGTCTTTCGGGACATCTGGCTGCATGGGTCATGCGCAGGAGTGAACTCTCTCTCCATCGCAGTGAAGATACCGGGCATTTCTGGCAGAAACGTAAGGACCTAGAGCAAGGACCACAAGGGATGCATGATAGAAACGAGGCTCCATTTATTTCATTTGTTTGTTTAATTATTATTATTTGTTGTTGTTGTTAATCCTCATCTGGGGATATTTTTCCATTTATTCTTAGGGAGAGTGGAAGAGAGAGAGAGAGAAACATTGATGTGAGAGAAACACATCTATTAGTTGCATTCTGGAGGGCCCAGGCCAGGAAGGAGCCTGCAACCATGGCACGTGCCCTTGACCAGAATCAAACCCAGGACCCTTTGGTCCAAAGGCTGACACTCTATCCACTGAGCCAAAATGGCTATGACTATTTTATTTATTTTATATTTTATTTTATTTTATTTTATTTTTAGAAAACCAAGTATTTATTGATCATAGCAAAAATATCACAGGGCCCCTTAGAGGTTAGGGATACATCCCTGGGACGGAGTTGGTAACCCCCATTGCTCCCCTGGTCACAAGTCTCCTGAGGTCCCTTCGAAGTTAGGGTTCACAAGACTATGGGGGATGGAGAGGCACAGGGGAATGCCAGGGGCCTGCTCCCTGGAGAAAAAGCGCCCCCATTTCTTATAAAATTCTAAACGTGGCCTCTGTCTGGCCCGAGGTGGACCAGGTTATTAAGGTTTTTTTCCCTGAGTAACGGCAGCCACTTATGGAAAAGCGCCCGCTTCCAGAGCCCTTCGTGAGCCCAGGGCCTCTTTGGCTGCCCGTGGCTTTGGGGGGAATACACGGGGCTGTGCTGGGAACATTCCGTGTGGATGTGCAGAGATCAGGATGTGAGTTACACTTTATAAAAATATAAAGAGGCTGGGAAATCGCTCCTTTCAAAGCTGATCCAAGACAATGATGATAATCCGGGGGAAAGAGGCCAAAGTCAACGAAAGGTTAATGGCACGGTGGCCTCACTCTATTTAGCACGTTCCCAGCGAAAGGCTTTTCTCTTGTTCATTATCTACTTTTAAGCATGGCTGGGTATTGCTAGCGATGATTAGCACATATTCGTTTTTAAAAAATTATTTTATTGATTTTTTCCAGAGAGGAAGGGAGAGAGATAGTTAGAAACACTGATGAGAAACATGGATCAGCTGCCTCCTCACACCTCTCATTGGAGATGTGCCTGCAAGCAAGGCACATGCCCCTGACCGAAATCGAGCCTGGGACCCTTCAGTCCGCAGGCTGAAACTCTCTCCACTGAGCCAAGCCGGTCAGGGCAGCAAATATTCTTATTTACATAAAACCTGCATTTTCCAGTACCCAGCCCTCTGCCCCGGGTATTCAGCCTGCGCCAGCATCCCCGAGCCAGAAATAGCCATTAGGGCGTTCAGCGTCTGTGCAATTGAGGGCAGAGACTTAGAGGATGAATGGAAGCTCCCCTGACAGCTTGGACTCTCCCTCGAGCCGAGGCTGAGCGCCGCTGTGCGGTCTGTAAGACTGAAAGCCCAGGACGGGATTGTGCTAATGAGCAGATAAGGCTGTCTCTCACCGGGGCGGCTGCAGTCATCAAAGTCAATACGTTCCCAGCTGGGCGAGTCTGATAAGCCTGCAATCCGCTGAGATCAAGGTCAGCACGAGCCACAGGCAGCGCAGGCAGGAGAGGGAGAGTTTGGGAAAGCATGGAGGGCAGTGGTTCCCAACCTTTTTTAATGCTGTGACCTTTTAATACAGTTCTTCATGTGGTGGTGACCACCAATCTTAAAATTATTTTCGTTGCTACTTCATAACAGTAATCTTGCTACTGTTATGAATCATAATGTAAATATCTGTGTTTTCTGATGGTCTTAGGCTCTACAGCAGCGGTTCTCAACTTGTGGGTCGAGACCCACAGGTTGAAAACTGCTAGCAAGGTCGCCTAAGACCATCGGGAAACAGATATTTACATTAGGATTCATTAACAGGAGCAAAATGACAGTTATGAAGTAGCAATGAAAATAATTTTAAGATTGGGGTCACCACAACATGAGGAACTGTATTAAAAGGTCACAGCATTAAAAAAAAAAAGGTTGAGAACCACATGGAGGGAATGTCCTGAGACTCCCCAATCATTCTGGGATACCTTTCAAGTTCAATTTTCATTCTTGGCAGGAATGTTGGGTAATGTTTAAAAACCCAGGCTTGGGGCCCTGGCTGGTTTGGCTCAGTGGATAGAGCAGCAGCGGCAGACTGAAGGGTTCTGGGTTCAATTCCCAATCTAAGGGCACCTACCGAGGTTGCAGGCTCCTCCCCGGGCCAGGCCCTGGTGGGGGTACGTGCAGGAGGCAAGCAACATCGATATTTCTGTCTGTCTTTCCTTCTCTCGTCCTCTCTCTCTAAAAATCAGTGCGGGGAAAATATCCTGCAGTGAAGATGTAAAAGGCAAGCGACAACATCGAACCCTTTCACCTTCCCACCGGCTTTGGTTCTGAAGCTGGGAGGAAGAGTGCTCAGAGAGGACCCACCTTTTCAAAGAGCAGAACCTTCTTTAAGCCAGCATGACTCAGTGGTTGAATGTCGACCTAAGAACCACAAGGTCACGGTTCGATTCCCAGTTAGGGCACATGCCCGGGTTGTGGGTTCAATCTCTAGTTGGGGGCATGCAGGAGGCAGCTGATCAATGATTCTCTCTCATCACTGATGTTTCTATTTCTCTCCCTCTCCCTTCCTCTCTGAAATCAGTAAAAATATATTTTAAAAATAAAATAAATAGATAAAAATAAATTAAATAAAATAAAAGGGAGTCATCATGAAGATTAAATAAAATAGCAAACCACCATACCTTTCTCTCTCCTCTCAGCTGCTTTATTCAATTCATAACATCTGCCTCCATCTCCACTTGATGCGTGTTGGTTGGTTGGTTGGTTGATTGGCTGGCTGATTGGCTGGCTAGTTGATTGGCTAGTCAATTAGCTGGCTAGTGGGTTAGCTGTCTGACTAGCTGGCTGGTTGGTTATCTGGCTGGTTGGTTAGCTAGCTGGCTGGCTGGCTGGTTGGCTGGCTGGCTGGCTGGCTCCCCTCACTACTCAAAAACTCCATTGTGCGCCCTGGCTGGTTTGGCTCAGTGGATAGAACATCAGCCTGTGGACCAAAGAGTCCCCGAGTTCGATTCTAGTCAAGGGCACATGGCTGGGTCGCAGGCTCAATCCCCCCTAGGGGGCATGCAGGAGGCGGCCGATGCATGTATTCTCTCTCATCGATGATGTTTCTCTCTCTTCCTCCCTCTCCCTTCCTCCCTGAAATCAATAAAAATATATATGTATATTTTTTAAAAAACTCCATTGTGCAATGAATTTTGCCTGTTTCATTTACTGCTGTATTCCCAGCAACAATGGTGCCTGGCCTTTGTAGATGCTCAATAAATATTTGTCAACTTAAAATGAAATAATGCCTAGAAAGTGCTTTGCAAGGTGCCTGGTACATTCTGAACACATATTAAACAATATCTATCTATCTATCTATCTATCTATCTATTTATTTATTTATTATTTATTTCCTCACCCAAGGATATTTTTCCATTGAGTTTTAGAGAGAGGGAAAGACAGAGAAATATCAATAGGAGAGCAACACAGTGATTGGTTGCTTCCTGCACGTGCCCTGACCAGGACCCTGGCTGGGGAGGAGCATGCAACCGAGGTACACACCCTTGACCTGAATCGAACCCAGGACCCTTCAGTCCACAGGCCAATGCTCTGTCCACTGAGCCAAACCGGCTAGGGCCATATTAAACAATACGATAATTATTAATATATCATAAGATGAATTAATTATCAAATACCATACAGAGCATGTAGTATATAATAAAACTGTATATGATAAGGTACAAAATTTACGACAGAGCTTATATATATAAAGGAATACCTGCTTGGTAATTAGTATAGGCAATGACAATCTGTGCATAGCATTCTCAAGTTTACAAAGTCTTCTCACACCTTATCTCATTCCTACAAAATGGATGGCATTAATTCCCCAATTTTACAGGCAAAGAAGCAAGCCTCGCTTGCATGAGCTAAAATAACTTGACCAAAGTCACACATGTTTATCAAAAGGAGGAAGTGACCAAGAACCAGCTTTGTGATTCTGTAATCTTCCAGAGATGGCTCAGAGCTGTGGGTCTAGAAGAGCAAGGATGATGGTGGCTGCTGGCTTCACCTCTGGGGCTCCCGCAGGCTTGGAGGTTCACAGTTAAATCCACTTTCTTTCAGCACCAGCCTTTGTCCTGTTCAGAGCTGCAAAACTGCCAGTAGGCGTTTTAATTCTGAGAGATAATCCCTTTGCTGTAAACTCAAACTTTCTCAGATGCAAGAAGTTCAGTTTTCTCTTTGAGTCATATGCATTTGGGGATGAGGGAGGAGTTAACCCTCACCGGAAGGATGTTTTTTCCACTGATTAAAGAGAGTGGAAGGAAGGGGGAGAGACACAGAGAGAGAAACATCAAAAGCATGTGAAGGAGACACATTGGTCAGTCGCATCCTGCATGCTCCCTGACTAGGGCTGGGGATCAGGCCTGCTACTCACATGCATTTTATTCTCCCATGTCTCAGGGTCTTTGCACATACCATTTTCTTTGCTTGCAACACAGGAAAACCAGGGCTTCAGAATAGCACCACTGTTACGTCATTTCCCTGCAGGTAATGTGGTCATTCTGACACTCAGGTTGTACCCAGGATAAAATAAAATAATGTATGTTGAGAGCCTGATACAGAGCATAGTAGATGCTCACTAATGATGACGTATAAACTCTACACTTCCAAGGCCTGGGCCAAACGCTACCTCCTGCATAAAATACTCTCTCTCATCTTGACTGGTTTGGTTCAGTGGATAGAGCGTCAGCCTGTGGACTGAAGGGTCCCAGGTTCAATTCCTGTCAAGGGCATATGCCTTGGTTGTGGGCACATCCCCAGCAGGGGGAGTGCAGGAGGCAACTGATCCATGTCTCTCTCTCATCGATGTTTCTAACTCTCTACCCCTCTCCCTTCCTCTCTGTAAAAAATCAATAAAATATACAGAGTGGCCAGATTATTATGATCTCTGAAGACACACACACACACACACACACACACACACACACACACACACACATTAGAGGCCTGATGCATGAATTCATACATGGGTGGGGTCCAGCCAGCCTGGCCAGGGGGAGGGGACATGGGCAGTTGGCTGGCCTGCCTGCTGGTCAAACTCCTGGTTGAGAGGACAATTTGCATATTAGCCTTTTATTATATAGAATATACACTGAGTGACCAGATTATTATACATTCAGAGATCATAATAATCTGGCCACTCAGTGTATGTTAAAAATATATATATTCTCTCTCCCTCTGTAGGCAGAGACTGTCTCCTTCTTACTATGCATTCTTACTGCTTTTTGCGTAAAACGACAGTTTTCTGTCTCCTCCTGGCCTGAGCAATCTCTTAAAGGCCAGAGACAAATTTCCCTTAACTTTTGTGTCCTAGGGTGTGGGTGACGGTACGTGCTCACTAAATGTTTATTAAATGCACTAATGGAAAGAATGGTCGTGCCCATGGCCTCGTCTTTGCAACTTGGGAGGCCTCCCAGCACTGCATTCAGCCTCCAGGACCCAGCCTGTGAGTCAGGAACTGCCTGGCAGTCTGACTTACCCCTTGGGGGGGGGGGGGGGCTGAATCTCGGCCCTTGTCCTCCTGTCTCAGGAAACACTGACCTGTCTGTGACTCTCTCCTTCCCCAGTGACTTACAAGATGATTTCATCTCACCGTGTGGGGCCTGCAGGCAAGTCATGAGAGAGGTAAGCAGCTCTCTTTCTGGGATGTAAACCGGATGCCCCCCGCTTTCCCCGGGCTGTGGGAGGGAAGCCACGCTGCTGAAAGACAGCTAGTGTCCTGTTTGCGTGGCTGGCTGATCTCAGGCCATCCTGAGCCTCCGTGAATCCCGGGGTGTACTTCTTTCATTCAGCGGATACTCACGGCATGGGTGTCTTCCCCTAGTGAAACAATAGGCCAGGTGCTGCCCTCACAGTGCAGGAGACAAACAATAAACAAGGAGCAAAATAAACAAACAGGAGAGTTTCTGAGAGTGAGGACGTGGCTCTGGAGGAAAAAATGCAGAAAAATGAGTCGTGAGTGACAGAAAGGGCAGCAGGTAACACTCTAGATCAGAGCCAGAGGTCAGCAAACAATAGCCCATGGGAAAATCCAGCCTCAGCTATTTATTCTAAATAAAGTTTTATTGGCACACAGCCACAGTCATTCATCCACATATGGTTCATGGCTGCTTTGACCCGACCACAGCAGAAATGAAGCATTACAACACAGACCTTATGACCCCAAAGGCCCAAAATATTTACATCGGGTCATTTATGGAGAAATGTTTGCCAACCCCTGCTCTAGAGGGCCAGGAAGGGCCTCTCTGTGAAGATGACATTTGAGTGGGTGCAAACAACGAGAAAAGACGGAGCAGACAGAGGTCTAGAGAAGATTTCCAGCAGAGCAACCAGCAGCTTAATGTCCATCACTTGGTGAATCTGACAAGTCATGACAAGGTCAAGGAGACTAGGATACCGTGAATAAGGGGGGTAGAACATGAAGTCAGAGATGGGCAGAGCCAGATCACACATGGCCTTGTAGGCCATGGGACGGAGAGTATATTTTATTCCAAGAATAAAGGGAACTGAATTGTGCACTTAAAAATAAAGTGTTACATCATACACACACACACACACACACACACACACACATGCGCATGCACGTGCACTCACACATGAACACAATAGTGGCTGCGTGCATGAATTCGTGCACATTGAAAGAAAATTAATTAGAAGAAAGATTAGTGCGGTAATCACATTGCTGAAAAAAAAATTACATGTCAAATTAGTATATATAATATAGTATTATAAAATTAAAACACATGTGATTGGCACCGACGAGAGCTTTACAGTATCGCACATGCGAAAGTCAACATGCATTTAAATTGCCAGTGTGGATCATATGTACCAGCCAGTCGTTTGGATGGTCGGATGGTAGAGATGGACATATGGTCGGTCACTTAGCCTTTTCTTATGTATATGCTAGAGGCCCGGTGCATTGGATTTGTGCACTGGTTAGGGGTATGACCTGTGGGAACGCTGCTCATCCTGATCAGCTGAACAGCTGGGACCCGCCCTCTGAGTAGCTGCTCTCACTGTGGGAATGCACTGACCACCAGGGGGCAGCTCCTGCATTGAGCATCTGCCACCTGGTGGTCAGTGCACATCATACCAACTGGTCGAGCTGTTCTGGTCATTCTGCCATTCAGTCACTGGGCTTTTATTATATAGATTTGAACATTAAACTGAAAGTTGGTTAAAAAAAATAATAATAATAAAGAAGGGACTTAAGGAAGCCCATATAGTTTTTATAAAGATCGTCTTGATGGAAGGCTTGGCTTTCTTCAATTCTAAAAACAAAGGGCTGGATTCTTTCTTTTTCTTTTTTAAAATATTTTTTTATTGATTTCAGAGAGGAAGGGAGAGGGAGAGAGAGATACCAGTAGAAATATCAATGATGAAAGAATCATTGATCAGCTGCCTCCTGCATGCCCCACAGTGGGATCAAGCCCACAATCCGGGCTTGTGCCCTTGACCAGAATCAAACCTGGGACCCTTTAGTCTGCAGGCTGACACCCTATCTACTGAGCCAAACCAGCTAGGGCTTTAATATATTTTTATTTATTTCAGAGAAGAAGGGAAAAGGAGAGAGAGATAGAAATATCAATGATGAGAGAGAATCATTGATTGGCTGCCTCCTGCAGACCCCTAACAGGGATTGAGCCTGCAACCTGGGCATATGACTTTGACCAGAATCGAACCCTCGACCCTTCAGTCTGCAGGCCAACTTTCTATCCACTGAGCCAAACCAGCCAGGGCAAAGGACTGGATTCTTACTCCAGGCTCAGTGGAAGTTTCTGACATGTGTGTGCATTTGGGGACAGGAATGTCAGGATCTTCTGTGGACTCTGAGAAGTTCTGTGACATCCAGATCCCAAAAGGTTAAAGCCATCAGCTTTGCCGAAACCCGTTTGGCTCAGTGGATAGGTGTCAGCCTGCAGACTGAAAGGTCCCAGGTTCGAGTCTGGTCAAGGGCATGTACCTTGGTTGTGAGCACATCCCTAGCGGGGAGTGTGCAGGAGGCAGCTGATCGATGTCTCTCTCTCTCATAGATGTTTCTAGCTCTCTATCCCTCTCTTGTGGAAAATCAATAAAATATATATTTTAAAAGGGAGAAAGAGAGAGAGAGAGAGAGAGAGAGAGAGAGAGAGAGAGAGAGAGAGAGATATGAAGCTTGGGGACGAGGGACTGGGCACCAAACTCACTCAACTTTCATCTCTAAATCTCACTTCCACCCACACCCTCAGGCACAGCCTGCTGAGCGCATTCGTTTTAAAAAGCCACAAGGCTGATTGTGCCTGGTAATAAGTTGGAGATTCAGACAGAGGCATGGGAACAGCAGGCTGCAAACCAGAGTGCTCATGAGCAAACGCTAGCAACCAACAGGAACCGCTTCCAATAACTGAGCATTTACTATGTGCCAGGCACTGCATGCAGGCGCTTTCCAAAGCCCCTCACCTGGAATTATCACCACACCCGGCCAGGCCGGCCTGGGGCTGTAGATTCCCACATCAGGTCTCTTTCCTTTACGCCACAGCCGATGTAACTCTCCATCTTCCTGCCTGCTACCTGCTGCCTCTGAAACCATTTCACGGACAAAGACACCCAGACCCAGAGAGCTTAGTCATTTGCCCAAGGTCACAGCAAGGGCAGCCCTGATCGTGTGAAGGACACATGTAGGGACAGAGTTGGGCTAAAATTCTGCTTTGCTGCCATTACCCTGCTAAGCACCAGTTTTCGGGTCAGTAAAACGGGGGTAATAATAGCACCTAAAGGCCAAGACCGGTTTGGCTCAGTGGATAGAGCGTCAGCCTGTGGACTGAAAGGTCCCAGGTTCGATTCCGGTCGGGGGCAGGTACCTTGCTTGCGGACACATCTCCATTGCGGGGTGTGCAGGAGGCGGCTGATCGATGTCTCTCTCACATCGATGTTTCTGACTTTCTATCTCTCTCCCTTCCTCTCTGTAAAAAGTCAGTAAAAAATATATTTTTTTAAAAAAAATAGCACCTAAAGGATGAAATCACTCAGGTGCAGTCCCCGGGGTGCACCTTCTCCTGGTTGTGAGAGTGAACGAGATGCTGGGAGGAAGGGAACAGGTATTGGTTGTTTTTTTCCTGGCAGAGGAGGCCGCCCAGGGTTCGATATTGTTCTCCGAAAGCCCCGGGTGAGTCCATAATGACCCTCATTGCCCACTAACCGTGTGCAAAGCACTGCACGAACCGCTTACCATGCCATCTCTCAGGGGCCCTTCCCTGAAGCTCTGTGAATCGGGTGTCCCTGCCACTCCCATTTTACAGCTGAGGACACCGAGGCATGGAGAGGACCGTTAGACAGGAAGAGGGAGAGCCAGGCTCCAGCCCAGGCCTGCCCTCAGCCCTCCGCCACACGGCCGCCCTCACGCTAGCTTCGCCTCTTTTCCAGTTTGGCTCCACCTGGGCCGTCTACATGACCAAGCCGGACGGGACCTATGTCGTCAGGACCGTCCAGGAGCTGCTGCCTGCCTCCTTCGGGCCTGAGGACCTGCAGAAGGTCCAGTGAGCGATGGGGAACCCACCGCCTGGGGGAGCCGGGGCTCCCACACCTGCTTCTGGAGCCAGCCATCAGGAAGGCCTCAGGAAGACCTCCGCACGGGCCTGGGACACCTGCCGGATGGGCCCCGAGCCCCAGGGACTGGGCGGAGGCGACTTTTACAAATGATCCTCCAGCACTTCGGTCGTCGACTGAAGGGACAGAGGGTCTCACTCCAGCCTGGGTCACGGCCCCTCCCTGGCACCCACCGGCCACCCAGACCAGAGAGGCCCATGCCTTCCCTCTTTCCTCTTTAAAACCCAGGCCGAGTTCAGACTGCTTCTCCATTCACCTTCCTAAGGCTCCGCCCTGTTCTGAGCGACTTTGCTAATTATAAACGTCAGGAGAGCGCCTGTGCTGTCTCCATCCTTGCCCGCAGCTCCGGGGAGGGACCGGGCGATCTGTCTCTGGGCAAAGCCCTGGCCGCTGTGTGCTGGGAGGGGACATGGCCCTTGGCACTGGGTGCCCCTCGGTGTGGCCAGCTGAGGTTCCTGGGCTTCTTGGCCTTGTGTGTCCAGAAGGGAGACCACCTCCCTGCCCACCCCCCCGCCCCCAGCTGCGTCTAACTCTCCGGGGTGGCCATTTCCAGTCTGTTGGGGGTTCCTTCTTCTTACAAACAAGAGGCTGGGCTTCCGAGAGGTGCAGTAACTTGCTCTAGCACCATGGCAACGTTCAAACCGGAACCCAGGCCCTCAATCTCCCACGATGGTCTCTAGAAATAGTACATGCCCTTGGCGGGGCCCTGTGCTAAGGTGATTGACACGTAGGAACCCATTTAGACCTCACGTATCCAGCTCAGAGTATGCTGCCCTCCCTTTACTATAATGGACACCACGCCCAGAGAAGTTAAGTCACTTGCCCAACGTTGCACAGCTCATAGGGAGCGGACTGGAATTTGAGCCAGGTCTGCCTGATTCCAAGTGTCTTTGCATTCTCCCGCAGCTGAGGTCTGGCCGCCTTCATTTATCTGAGCATCATTTATACGGCAAATGCTGCAGAGCGGAAGATGTATGAGAAAGTCTCTGACCTCGAGGAACTTGCACTCTGACAAAGAGACCTGTAAACAGGTCGATCGCACAGAAATACTGTGGTTCAGGCAGGTCCCGGGGCAAGGTGCGTACAGCGGGGGCTGTTCCATTGGTGCATTGGCTGCAACACACACACACACACACACACACACACACACACACGCACACACAGGTGAGGATTGAAGAAGGGACAGAGCCAGGCCGCCCTGCGAAGGGTGACAGCTCTGAGTGTCCCCTGGAGGAGCTGCCTGAGCACTAGGGTGAGAATAGAGCACAGGAAGTTGCCCTTCCCTGCGAGTCCCTCCGCTCTGATTGGATCCGGAGCAGCTACAGATGTGTCTGGAGGGGCTGGCTTTTCCACACCCCCCCGCCCCCGTGCCATCTGGCAGAGGCAGCACCCCGCTCTGCCTTTCCTGAGACCTGACTGCTGGGTCTTCTGCACACCCTTCTGGGTGGCCTCAGGGTCTCAGTAGGGGGGTGCGGGAGAGGGTACGAAAACAAGAGAATGCTGGGATTAAGGAGACCGCGATGCTAATATCAGTTAACATTCTGCTCAGTGGGAATCTAGATGGGTGATATTTTCTTTGTTCATATCTGTATGTTTTAAACTCCTGAAACGTTTGAATATTTCATGAGAACCGAATGGTATTGCGTAATGGTTCAGCACTGGGAGCTGGGCGGCCTCCAGACGGTGTGGCTTTGCGGGAGTGAGTTCATTCCCCTGACGCTAGCTCTCATCATCCGAAGTGGAGGGGACGGTCCCCTCCCCCTGGAGCTGCTGGGCGGATTGAACGGGGTCATGCACATTAAGAAGAGGCCCTCATAAGCTCTTGGCACAGGGCAGCTGTGAAAGGTGACAGATTTTGGTCCTTTGAACGTGGATTTGATTTTTGCCAACAGGCAGCCGTCTTTTACAGCCGATCTGTTCATTGCTTTGCAAATTATTCATTAAGTGCCTCCTGTTCTGGGGCGTGGGCCAAGCCTCGGGGAGGTAGCAAGGAGGAGACAGATAAAACCCTGCCCTCGGGGCTCTGGCTGCACCTGTGGGAACCCAGCGCTCATGGTGCTAGAACGTGACGCCACCGGAGGGGAAGAATGGACTCTGGGAGCACTCGCAGGAGGGGAAGAATGGACTCTGGGAGCACTCGCAGGAGGAGAGGAGTCTGCCCAGAAAGGGGCAGGGCAGCCCTGAGGGGTGGGGGTGGGGAGGAGGTTCCAGCCAGGGCAGCGGCAGGGCCCTGGGTTAGGAAACAGGGCTTGGGGAGGGAGGGGCAAAGAATGAGGCTGCCTGACGGACTGGGCCCAGCATTCTTTTTTTTCTTTTTAAATATATTTTATTGATTTTTTACAGAGAGGAAGGGAGAGGGATAGAGTGTCAGAAACATTGATGAGATAGAAACATCGATGAGCCGCCTCCTGCATGCCCCCTTCTGGGGATGTGCCCACAACCAAGGTACACGCCCTTGACCGGAATGGAACCTGGGACCCTTCAGTCCGCAGGCCGACGCTCTGTCCACTGAGCCAAACCGGTCTCGGCGGGCCAGCATTGTTATATACTTCTCTGAAACAGACTGCCAAAGGCAATTCCCAGAAACTGTTTGACCAATGTCCACTGGGAAGAATAATGTCCTTTGGCTGGAGCGGGGCTGGGCTTTTTATTTAAAATATACGCACAAGGCCTGGAGTGGGACAGGGGCTGAGAGGAGGGAGGTTAATGGGGGGGGGGGGAGGCGGAGGTGTTGGGGGACATCTGTAATACTCTCAGCAATAAAATAATTTTTAAAAATTATATATATACATGATTTTTAACATTTATTTTCATTTTGCAGTCCCCGTGCTCAGGGGACCTAAGATTCCAGAGCAGCACACGCTCTATTGCTCAGAGCCTCCTGCGGGGGTTAGGACCCCACAGCTGAGTCCCAGATGCCCATGGGAAGAAATAGAAGCATGCAGAGTTGCCAGTTGCTGCTGATTGCTTATGTAAACCACAAGATTCTTCAGGATCTCCTTTTGGCAGGGAGGAGGGCACAACTCTGGCGGGCACTGGGTACTTGGGGTGCCTGAGTCAGATATGAAGCCAGAAGACACTGTTCACGAATAAGGGGTGGCCCAGTAGGTCTCCCCCAAACATAATATTGCGAACATGATTATATGGGCACAGAAACAGGCATGGAAGGAACACTCAGTCTGTTCGTTTTTGAGGGTTATGGGAAGGAGAAGTTAAGGTGGTGGGGGAATTGAAAACTCTGACAGAACAGAAAAAAAATATGGCATAATGACGCATTAGTTATCTAACGCTTTGTAACAAATTATGCCAAAAGTTAGCGGCTTGGGACAGAAATTTATTACCTCATAGTTTCTGCAGGTCAGGGATCAGGGCAGAGTTGGGTCATCTGGTGGCTGCTGTCTCATCCGAGGGTTAGACTGGGGAAGGATGTACTTCAAAGCTCACTCTCATGATTGTTGGCGGGATTTAGTTCCTATGGGCAGTTGCTATAGCTATTCACTTCCTTGCTATGCGGGCCTCTCCACAGGGCAATTTACCACATAGCGAGCTGGCTTTCCTGTGAAGAAGCGAACAGGCGAGTGAGAAAGGGTGAGCAAGACAGAAGCCCACATTGTCTTCTTGCAACCTAACCATGAAGGCGACAGCCCATAACTTTGGCCAAATTCTATTCCCTAGGTTCTTAAGGTCCAGTCCACAGCCCAGGGGAGGGGATCGCACTGAGGCAGGAGTACCAGGGGCTGGGCTCTCTAGAGATGTGAACATGGACAATGCACACGGGCAGGAACAGAAAAGAAACAGAAGAGGAGGTAAGGGTGGCAGGAGGGCTAGGGGAAGCGGGCCATCAGTCTCAGGCAGCAGGGATGACGTGGTCAGCTTGGTGCCTTAAATAGCTCAGGCTGCCACATAAAGAGGTATTAGAGCTCTGAAGGACACCTTAGCAAAAATAGCTGAAAGAGTAAGATATTTTTGCCTCTGAGCTTAGAAGTTAGAAAAGGAGATGGTTGCTTTTCATGATGAGCATCCTATATAATAAAAACCTAATATGCTAGCCACCCACGGGAAGGGAGGCAGCTGAGCAGGCGGGGGGAGGTCTTGGCCGGCAGCTACTAGGGATCCTACCCATGCACGAATTTTGTGCACTGGGCCTCTAGTATGTGAGGGTATGTGTATATGTGTGTGTGTGTGTGTGTGTGTGTGGTGTTTTTTAAACCTTTTATTTGAAGGACTTTTTAATCTAAATAAAAAACACACACAAAAAGGGAATACAAAGAAAGAAGTCCTAGAAAGGAAATTCGTTTGTCAATAACGGTAAATTCCAGAGCACAAATTCCTATGGTTTCCTCCCCTCTGTCTCACCGTCAGAAGGAGGTGTGAGTCTGGTGCCTGGGAGGGCAAACGGACAGCCCAGCCCCTTTCTCTCTCCTCCTCCGGGGAGTGAGCCTGCCCAGATGCTCTCAGCAGGGGTTGGGATGCAGAAGGCCCTGTGCTGGGAGCTGGGGGATCAAAGGTTTAAAACCTCTATCCCGGTCCTTACAGAACTCACACTTCAGAAAGGGAACCAGAGAAGGAACATCTCGCTCAGCCTAGGGAAGGGTAAAGAAGGCTTCCTGGAGGAGGTGACCTCAAGTATGGATAAGGATTCTTGCCCTGGCTGGTTGGCTCAGTGGATAGAGTGTC